>VMDR010027830.1:0-13409 GCA_007922815.1 Macrotus californicus | reverse complement strand
GCCACAGAATTTGGGCAAAAATAATATGATTCTCAGTGAATATGACTTCATTACCCCAGATTTACAAATCCCATACTCAGGCAAGAAGAGGCAGAGGTCTGAAGGTCCTTTCAGAAGACAAAATCAGCACCAGCTCCAGCTCTTCAGCATTCCCTGGAAACTGAGCATAGAGACGGGAGGAAGCAAGGTTAATAATACTCTACTTTCCTTCAGGATGGAGAAAAGGAGCCATGGTTTTTGTGTAAACTTTCCCTTGAACTTTATCTCAGAGAAGGTATGAGAAACTATTTTAGTCATGTAAAAGTCTGCTTCTTGGAAGGTGACACTTTAAAAAAGAAGTAGGCAGCCAGTGTAGTCATAAACCAAGAAGTAAGGAGCTTAGAAAAATGATGAGCAGAGATTTGGGAAAAATTGATGCTGATTTTCAGTTAACAATGTTTATTGATTGTTTAGTAGGTGCCAGACTGTGGTAAGTGCTTCATTTGCTTTAGTTCCCTTAGTTTTCACAACAAATGAATGCATTGGTACTTATATATTATTAACCTCAATTTACAGATGAGGAAACTGAGGCTTCGAAAGGCTAATTAGTTTGCTTGTACTCACAAAACTACTAAGGGGCAGTGGAGAAAGCACCCAGAACCCTAGTTCTTACCATTGCACTAATACAATTAAATCTCTTATTTCTTTAGCATGAAAGGAGAATCCGATATGACAGTGATGATGATTAAAGACAAATATGGGGAAACTTGATTTTTAATGCTGGATCTGACTTGGTGAAAATGCTGAGATAATTAAACAGTCCGCTGTATGTCTCCTCTTGAGCCATCTTTTTATCAAGCCTGGCCTCTTTTCTGGTATCTTCTCTTTCTAAAGGTTTCAGGAACCACATATCTGTCCTGGAATTATCTTTAAATGTTCATAGTAGACAGCTAAGAGTCGGGTGAAGCCAGGTAACGGTTGTATGCAGCCTATTTGGAATTTCGAAGATTGTTCATATTTGGAGAATTAATCAATTTAACTGTGTTCCTATTTCATGATGAAACTGTTGAAAAATTTGCCTTAGAAGACAGGTATCCTGAAGCATGGTTAATTTTTTGCTACATCTCATCATCATTATAGTTATCCCTGCCATTAACTATGTTGGTCAGCAGAAGTGTTCTTGTGGGTAACTTTTGATCTCCTTAATGATAATGTACCTATTCTACTAATTATTTACAAAATTATGAGTTTTTTGGGACAGTCTTTGTCAGTTATATAGTCAGTTCTACTATACCACTTGTTTTGGAAATATAAATTTATTCTAAGCATAATGGGAGTTGCATATGTTTATGCACAGTTTCCTCTGTGAGAAATAGTAGGTAAATGCAGAAAACTACCTAGCTGAAAAAAGTTGCATAGGAATACACAAAATGCACACACATCAAACATCTACCAGCTACCTCAATTTACTTTTTGTGTTATGAGTTGTACCCACATTTGGTGTTACAACTTTATGCAGAGTCAGGCAAAAGGAGGTTTACAGTTGTGAGTATGCGAGATGATTCATTCTTGTATTATCATTTATTAATTATTGGTTTATTTTCCATGTGAACAACTGCTAACCTGTTTTTGCCCCACGCTGCGTATGGCATCTGATAACCCTCCTTCCGTCACTTCACAACTCACAAGTTGCAGCCCCTGTAACACACAGTTCCACGGGCCAGTATCAGGGTTTTTCAGGGTGAAGGGCCGTATTTTTTATAGTATTTATTTCTTACTCATTTAATGTGTGTGAAGTTGTACTACTCTCTTTTTCAGGTTCCTACCATTGTGTTTTTAATTATACTTTATGTTGTTACGGTTGTCCCCACTTTTTTCCCCTTTGCCCACCTCTGCCCAGAACTCCTGCCCCCCAGGCAATCCCCCTCACACGTCCCCCTTTTGTCCTTGGGTCAAGAATATATGTTCTCTGGCTAATACCTTCACCCTCTTTCATCTAGTTCCGCACTCCCCCCTCCACCCGCACCCCTCTTCCTGATGCCGCCGCAGCTATCAGTCTGTTCTATGTATATCTGTTTTGTTTGTTAGTTTATTTTGTTCATTAGATTCCACATACAAGTGAGATCAGATGACATTGGCTTTCACTGACTGACTTGTTTCACTTAGCATTAATAGTCTCCAGGTCCATCGTCACAAAGAATAAGAATTCTTTCTTTTTTCCTGTTACTTTACCATTGTTTTTTAATTTATCACTGATATGGTTTTGAGTGTTCTTTTACTCCCATTTTTTTCGTAAGCCCTCTATTTTTTATTGCATGATTTGCGCAGAATTTTAAGATGGGTTTACTATTCAAGTCTACTATTTTTATAGGTATTTAATAATTTATATCATTTTTTGATACATCTTTATTTTTGTGGATAGGTAAAAGTAGGAATCCATTCATTCCCCCAACCCTCTTTTTTTCTTTAATAGCTAGCCAGTTGAGACAACATTCACTGAACCCTCTTCCTCCATTGATTCTGCCTCAATCTGACATTTTATCTTTATCCTATATTTATTTTTTTGACTGTCTCTGTGCCTATATTAATGTTTTAATAATATTTTACTTATATTGATAGAAACTTTATTCATGGATTCCTATTGGAATGTTAAGAAATTAATGTATTTGTTTAGATTCCTGTTTTTATTTTTAAAAATTTTTAAAGATTTTATTTATTTATTTTTAGAGAGAGGTAAGGGAGTAAGAAGAGAGGGAGAGAAGCTTTGATGTGTGAGAGAAACATCAACCAGTTTCCTCTCCCATGGGCCTCGACCAGGGACTGAACCCACAACCCAGGCACATGCCCTGACTGGGAATCGAACTGGTGACCTTTAGCTCTGTGGGATGATGCTCAACCAACTGAACCACACCAGTCAGGGCTAGATTCCTGTTTATAGTTACAGGACACTGAGTATGTTTGACAATCAGTGTCTTACATAAACTGAACTAAAAACTGAACTAGAAACCATCCTTAGGTCTAATAACTATGCATACAAAGATTTTTGTTTTGTGACAGTATTTTTTTTTAAGATTTTATTTTTATTTTTAGATACAGGGGAAAGGAGAGAGAAACAGAGGGAGAGAAATAGCAATGTGTGGTTGCCTCTCAGGTGGCCCCCACTGGCGACTTGGCCTGCAACCTAGGCATGTGCCCTGACTGGGAATTGAACAGGTGACCCTTTGGTTCGCAGCCCACAGCCCACGCTCAATCTACTGAGCTACACCAGCCAGGGCTGTGACAGTATTTTTGAAATAGGGGATAGGATGAGAGAATATCATTTATACTTTTTCATTAAGTATTTTTAACCCCTAAAATTAATGTCAGAAAACAAGCAGAATAGTTTGTTGGTTTTTTTTTAACTTAGTAGGATTATTTTTACTCACTGTCTAAAGTGGGTAGATAAGCATCTGTAGTTTTTTGGTACTACCTTGCATTTTATGATTACCACTATCACTAGATTTTATATTACATGAAGCCATTTGTAATAGGGTCTGTAAGTTTCTTGAGGGCAGGACAGTGATGCTATCCTTAGTACTCAGCGTGGTACTGTGCACAGAGTAGACACTTAGAGAAATATTTGTTTACTTAAACCTATAAGTGATCTTTCCTTCTTGTAAACTTCCATTACACTTTGTATTTTTCTTGTGGTACCAACTAGGTTCTATCTTGGATTGTACTTGGGTCCATAGCTCTCATTACCAGACTGGATGCTCCTTTTAGGCAGGTACTGCTATTAAATTTTTAAACATTTCCTTCAGTTCCTGCTCAAGGCCTTATACTTAGTTTGTCCATAGTAAACATTGAATAAAAGAAGATCAGGAGACATTTCATTTAAAATTTTATTTATAGATTAATACTAGAAAAGGGTTTGAGGCAGCCTTGCCATCTGTATTTCACACGTTTTAGAAGCAGAGAAGTATTCCTAAGCCTGAGAATATATTTGGTAAAGAATTTTATCTAATATATGCTACTAAAATAAAGTTCTTGCTGTGTGTGTATGTGTTTTGGTTGTTTCTGATGTTATTTATAAGAGTGCTCATTGCCTGGACTTAGTCCTCTAAAATAGCAGTTTAATTTTAACTTCACAGGCATGTTTGGACCAGCTCATTCTGTGGTTTGGAGAAACCAAGGAGAGCAAATGATGGAGGAGGTGGCTGGTAGTGGTGGCTCCTTAAACACTCCTCTTTTCATTTGACCTTTCACTGAACTGGTGACAAAACAGTTCTATAATGTAACTAAAATATTTTATTAGAAACTGGGTGTATTAAAAAGAATCTACATTTTTAAACTTTTTCCCCATGCTTTTGGATTTTTTTGGTATATGTGCCATTGGCACATTGTAGTTTGGTGGGATAACTGTTTGAGTAGACAGTTGAAAGGCAAAGATTTTCTAAAGTGCTCTCTTATCCTTCACCCTTTGAGATCTTATCTGCTTTGTGAGGATTAAGAGAAAATTTATACTGATTTAATAATTAAAAATCTATAGATATCAATAATTAATGAATACTTTTGGGGTGCTAAAAATGTTTTTGGAACTAAACAGAGATGGTGAATGTACTGTATGCCACACTGAATTTTATTTAGTAGTCTTTTTTAAATTGTAGAATTGTGCCCTGGCTGCTGTGGCTCAGTGAATTGAGCACCGGCCTGCAAAATGAGAGGTCACTGGTTCAATCCCTGGTCAGGGCACATGCCTGGGTTGTGGGCCACATCCCTAGTTGGGAGCGTGCAAGAGGCAACCTGTCCATGTATGTCTGGCATGTTGATGTTTCTCTTCCTCTCTTTCTCCCTCCTTTCCTCTCTCTCTCAAAGTAAATAAATAAAAATAAAAAATATATTTAATCATAATTTTACCTTACTCTCTTTTTCAAGACTTTAAAGTCTTGTGGGGACCACTGTAAAGTTTTATGTATATTCTCTCAAGTTTTACTTCACAGTTCTAAATATTTATCTAATGGAGGTCCATAAATACATAGTTTTTACAACTGTAATAAAGCCATACTTTACATCTTGCTCTATGACTTGCTTTTTTTCTCTTTTTTTTACTTAAGGATAAAATTTGGAGAACTTTTTATTTAAGAATTGATGTACTGCATACTGTTTAAGCCATACATTGATTCCATAACTCACAGTATTTCATATGCCAAAAATGTAATCATTTACCTATTAATGGGTCCTTTCTCCCTTCTTTCCATCATTCTTTTTTCCTTTTCTTCTTTTTTAAAAAAAGAAATTAATAGACTTTATTTTTAAAACAGTTTTAGATTTAACAGCAAAATTGAACAGAAAGTACAAAGAGTTCCCATGTGTCCCCTGTCCCAACACACATACGATCTTTCCCGTGATCAGCATTCTGCACTAGTGTGGTACATTTCTTAAAATTGATGAACCTACATTGATACATTATTATCACCCAAAGTACATATTTTACATTAGGCTTCACTGTTGGTGGTTTACATTCTGTGGGCTTTGACAAGTGTATAGTGACATGTATCTACCATTGTAATATCATGTAGAATAGTTTCACTGCCCTAAAAATCCTCTGCTCTGCTTATTCATCCCTCCCTCTCCTCTAAACCCTAGCAACCACTAATCATTTTTACTATCTTCACAGTTCTGTCTTTTTCAGAATGCCATATAGTTGGAATCATGTAGTATGTAGTTTTTTTCAGATTATCCTTTCAGATTTCTCCCATGTAGTGTTACCTTTCATATAATTTGACCTGAAGTGGTAAGTGGGAATGGTAACCAGGAAGTGCTGCTTACTTACTGAAGTGAAAAGCAGCAGAGCCACTGGCACGATACTGAGAACACCATGGTCAGACATGGAGCCTGTAATTTCACCATCCATGTGGGGAAATAGTGGAGAAATGTACAGAGATAAAGAAATAGAATGTATGAAAGAGAAGTTAAAAGACAGATTGAATAGCTCCAACATATATGAAAAGTGAATTTAGAAAGCAAGAATGGAAAATGCACACAAATTCAGAAAACACAGGAAAATAAACTGCCATGAATTACAAATAATCAGAAACAACACTACTGGACCTACAAAACCTTCAGATATTGGTATTAATGGAAACAATATAAAAGTTATATGTATTACAAAACTCAACACCAAAAAACCAAATAACCCAATTAAAAAATGGGCAAAGGACCTAAATACACACTTCTCCAAAGAGGACATACAGATGGCCAATAGACTTATGAAAAGATGCTCAATGTCACTAATCATCAGAGAATGCAGATTAAAACCACAATGAGATATCACTTCACACCTGCCAGAATGGTTGTTGTCAATAAATCAACAAACAAGTGCTGGTGAGGATGTGTAGAAATGGGAACCCTTTTGCACTGTTGGTGGGAATGCAGATTGGTGCAGCCACTGTGGAAAGCTGTATGGCAATACCTCAAAAAATTAAAAATGGATCTGCCTTTTAACTCAGTGGTCCCACTTCTGGGAATATATCTGAAGGAACCAAAACACTAATTCAAAAGAACAGAAGCACCCCTATGTTCATCGCAGCATTATTTACAGTCACCAAGATGTGGAGGCAGCCTGTGTCCATCAGTAGAGGAGTGGATAAAACAGATGTGGGACATTTATACAATCAAATACTACTTGACCATAAGAAAGAAGAAAATTTTACCCTTTGCAACGGTATGGAGGGACCTGAAAAACATTATGCTAAGTGAAATAAGCCAGTCAGAGAAAGACAAATACCATATGATTTCACTCATATGTGGAATCTGATGAACAAACTGAACTAACGAGAAAGATGTGGACAGACTCATAGATGGAGAGCAAGATGACAGCTGTGGGGGGAGCAGGAGGTTAGAGGGTGGAGGGGGTGAGCAAAAAGGGAAAAGGATTTGTGGACATGGACAACAGTGTGGTGATTGCTGGGAGCAGAGGGGTATAAAGGGACTAAATAAATGGTAATAAAAATATAATAAAGATTAAATAATAAAAGTTACATCTATAAAATATATTCCTTGTATATTTATTTATATTAATATATAATATGATTAAAATGTTTAACAAGAGAATTAAGAGAAAAGAGGAAGAAATTATCAAAAATGATCAGATGGACTTGAAAAATACCAAGTAGGATTCCCAGAAATGAAAAAAAATATATACAGGGTACAGCACAAATAACACCCCCTTTTTATTACAGAATCTGTTATCACAAAATCATAAGCATGTAATTCTCCAACATAACAATATCACACTCAAGCATACCATATGACATTTTAGGTAAAATGTTCAAATTAAAACTATAAATTATTACACCCCTATCATTACCCTACCAACCACACTCAAGCAGGTGTTACTTGTGCTGGACCCTGTATAATTAGGATTTGAGATGTGAGAAATGTGCTAACGTCATTCAAAAAAAGTATACTTCAAAATGACACACAAAAAGTAAAGAGAATGGAATACTATAGGGTGGGGCAAAAGTAGGTTTACAGTTGTATCCAGTATGTGAAACAATTTATTCTTGTATCATTTATTTGTTATTCATTGTATGCAAAAGTGGATACACCTGTGAATTTCTTTTGCCCCACCCTGTACATGTTGCCTATTGGTGCTATGAAGGATGCAATGGCTTGTCAGCTGTCACTGTTATAACGTAATTTGCCTGTTTTTTTTTTTTGTAACAGCACATGCAGTACAGCATCGAAAGAAGAAAAATACTCATTGGAAGGGTTAAGTTAGCAATGTGGACATGACTGAAGAGAGAAGTAATGATTTGCAGGTAGATTTGAAGAAATTGCCTAGAGTACAATGCAGATAGATGGAAAGTATAAAAGAACAGTTAAGAGATAAGGGCCTTTCCATTCCGTAGTTAACACCATTGGTTTCTGCCCATATTCCCTTAAGCTCATTTTAATATTTAGATGAAATAGATGGCTCAGGAAATAGAAAACCTGAATAGACCAATAACCACTAAATAACTTGAATCTGTACAGATGGATGGTTAGACATAGGTAAGAAGACTCAATCCCGTTATACTCTTCCCCAGTTGGATCCTGTGACACCTTGTAAAAGGGAATATTTTCTTTTTTCTCCTTTAGTCAGGAGACTATATGTCCCACTGAAACTATGTGGCATTGTCAGGCTACATAGACTGTGCCCTTTCTGGGCACCCTCAATTTATGACAGATCATTTTGGTTGGATTCCCTGTTCCAGAGGAAGTGTTACCATTCTACTACTAAACTGAGGTTTCTTCCCACCCTTGCCACTGTACCTCTTCTTTACCCTTTACCCATCCTTCTCCAGGACTGATAGCATTCTCATATTCCTGACCTAGATATATCAGACCGCAATCTGAGGCTTGTGCATTAAAGACTGTGGAAGGGAACTCATTGCTTCCATATATGGTAGTGGGAAGTGTCTCACTTTTCATTGAAAAGGACCCCACTCTGTGGCCTTGTGTGTCCCTTCCCTAGCCTTATGATCACTGGGTCCTGCTTACTCGCGGAATGGTGATACGTGTTGTTAAACATGGTCAGTGAGTGAGGCTCTTCTCTGTTCCCATTTGGAGCACTACTGGCTAATCCACCTTTATTAGTGTCAGTTGGCAGGCAGGGATGGCTTCCCTCGCTTATTTTCTCTGCCAATTCTGGCCCTGGTTTGGTTGTACTGTATAAGCTGGCAAGTATCTCTCTGCATCATTGGACAGTACTTCTGAGATTGTGTACAGCTGTTTCCAAAGCTCATTTACTGGAGCACTCTGGCACCATAGACAATATCTCATCAATTACTGATAATTTCTGCCATTACTGGAATAGAGAATGTGATTACCTTTAGTCTCTCCTATCAGAAGGGTTCACTGTTCATTTTTTCCTCTTTACTGCTGTAAGGTGCTACAGATATTCCCACTCTATACAATGTGCCACTTACATTTGGGAACAATGGCTGACATTTTCAAGTTATGTAAATCAAGGCTCCTCCAGATATATACACACACATGTGTGTGTACACATATATACATATATGTGTGTATGTGTGTATAATCTCCCCAGATAACCTCCACCTTTGCTAGATACTGCCTTAGCAGTCTAGGGGTGGGGGCTATTGATTATACACCCCCAATAATGAATACAGAGATCATAGTTTAAGGGTTACTATTGCTGCCCTCTGATATTCAATTTAATGCTGGTAAGTACATGTATGAGGTTTTTATCAATCTATATAAGGATATCTTTATACAGACTCCCTACATTTTTGGATAATAATTTACCTCAGTGATAAAACTCAAACTTACTAACGGTACATTAGTCTTTCTGTTGCACGGATGGTTTCTGAAAAGAAAATGCCATATGTTTATTTTCTCTGAATCATCTTGATATAGCATTGCTGCCCAAGTCATCTACGGTGGATGGAAACGGTTATTGTGCAAAGGGTTGTTGGGATCATAAAAGGTTATTACAGGGGCATTGACTTGTCCACTGTTGTTCAAAATTGCTGCTTACAAGTCTTCACTGTCTCTCCCCAATATGAGCCCATAGATTAAGTACCTGCCTCTCAAGTATACACAGTTCCCCGTGCCATTCTCTTGCTAATATGAGATGCTAAGGCCTGCCAGGTCCTCTCTGGTCAAGTTGGAAAGGGGCTTAGTGAGAGCCATGTAGTCTGTCTGTAATACCTGCTTAATCTCTCAACTGTATTTCTCTAGAGTTGGTGCAGTAAAGCCTTTGAAGGAGTCAAAATCTTCTGTGTCTATTCCTTGTTTGAGAAATTGCATGTGCCTTAGAGCTTTTTTAACTGAGTTGTGGTAGAACTGACATACATCTAAGTGATGGTTTTAACTCTGCCTCTTCTAGGCAATAGGGCACTGTAGTAGACATTAGTTGCTTGTCACCTCAGCTTACATTCTCCTTTCCTGTTGGTTAACAGCCTTAATTTTAGCACAGGGTGATATTCCTTGAGACTCCATTAACCTGGCCTGAGTGGGACTTGGGATATATATACATTGTGGGAGGACATGACACAGGCCTTGGCCAATCAGTGCATTATATTGCTTTGGTTCAGCGATACATACTTGCCCTGAACCAGGGGTGTCCAACCTTTTGGCGTCTCTGGGCCCCACTGGAAGATGAAGAGTTATCTTGGGCCACACATTAAATACACAAACACTAATGAAAACTGAAGAGCAATAAAAAGGTTTTAAGTGCATTTACAACTTTGTGTTCGGTCGCATTCATAGCCATCTCGGGCTGCAACCATCAAATCAGAGTGAATCTCAGAACAAAGACCCTTGTTCTCCTGATGGACCAGATGTGCTGATGCTGAGTTTGAAATCATTGGGGACCACAGTGTAGAGACTGAGGATAGGTTGAATGTGGATAAAGCAAAGCCAAGAGTTGGATCCTGGTGATATCAGAGAACCTTGGTTGCAGCAGGTCAACCTTACCCATGGATTATTCTCTAAAATGAGCATTAAATTCTTTCTTTTGCCTAAGCCAATGAGGATTGAGTTTGCTTCCTTGTTACAGAGTCTTAACTGATGGGAGCACCTTACAAAATTGCTTTTCCTATTCTTTGCAAGTCCTCCCAGATGGGTATGTCTCCATCAGGTGTTCAGATGTCTATATAGACTGCAAGACTTGGCTGTCGTGCCAGATTTTAAGAGAAACTTAAGATGGTCCCTTAAATAATTGACTTGTGACAGACAGAGCAATCTTTTCAAAATGTACTGAAAAATCCTGGGAGATCTGTAACTTTACTGTTCTCTTTTTCACACCAACTGAATTCCACCCATGGAAGCAAGAGTGGGAATACATTACTCCTGTCTCTTAGCTTCTTCTTTAATCCCCTCCCCTCCTTTTATTTTGGAAAATTGGTGAAATCAAAACTGTGTATCACAACCTTTTGGAAGCTGCCAGCTAAGAGATGTTAGAAGTGGTCCCCTGAGTCCTCACAGGTTCTGATTATATAAAATTAGCATACAGAGCATATATCCTGAGCTTGTCCAGATACTGCACCCCATTTAGTAACCAATAATATAGAGCTGATACTTTGAAGGGATTGTAGTTGGTCAGTCCAATGTTTGTTTTTTCCAATACCACCAAGCAGTTCATTGAATCTGACATTATCTAGTGTCAGGTCCCATAGGTTAAGGGCTCAGTATTACAAAACTAGCCCCCATTCCCAATCCACTTTAGATGCCAATTGTAAATCCAAATTGTAATCTGTGCTTCTGATTTATTGGCTAGAGATCAGAGGTTCTCAAGACCCTTCCTTGGGTTTGATTGCTTTGCTAGAGTGGTTCACAAAATTTAGAGGAACATTTTACTTGTGAGATTATACATTTGTTATAAAAGGATATAACTTGGGAACAGCAAGATAGAAGAAATGCACAGGACAAGATATGTGGGAAGGGGCACGGAGCTTCCATGTGTTGTAGGTGAGCTACTCTCCCCAAATCTCCACCTGTTCACCGACCTGGTGGAAGCTCTCTGAGCCCCATCCATTTGGGTTGTTAATGGAGGCTTCACCACATACAAACAGTGGATTTTATCAGCCCTTCCCTTTCTTGGTGACAGTCAGGGGTGAGACCCTTTAATCCTGTGGTTGTTTCCCCTAGGGGCTTTGAAAAAGTCATCTCATTAACATAACAAAAGACATCTTCATTGCTGTCTTTTTGTAGGAAATTTGAAGGGTTTTAGGAGCTAAGTGTCAGGAACTGTGGACAAAGACCAAATATATATGATATATTTATTATAAAATCACAGTATCATAGCTGGTACCAAGTGGTGCATTGGTGTTGGTCAGGCTTGGAGGGTCTGGGCATACTGCTGAAGTAGTGATTTCTACTTCCTTAACCCTGAAATTTCTTTTAGAAATTCCAGGCTTTCCACAGGGCACCTTACCAGAGCACCAGCCCTTTCAGATTTTGTGGGTATGTGTGTGACCCAAGTTAGCAATTAGACCAATAGACCAACTGGAAAATAGTTGTGGCTTATTCATCATAATGAATTTGATACAGTTCTTGTTCTTATTGAAACTTTCACTTGCCAGCCCACCGTTCTCAGGGAAGGTGGAATAGTTGAAGCAGTGCTGTGGAATTGAGTCCAAGGCAGTATGGAGTCTGGGTAGTTCCAGTTTAGGATTCAAAATTTGTTTCTTGTTATGCTGCTTTCTCAATAACTGGGAGAGTTTCTTGAGATGGGTATGATCTGTCAGGACATGCTATATTAGACAGCATGGTAATGAACTAGGGCACCCTTACTAAGGAAGTGTCCAAGTCCTTCCTCCCTTCTGGAAACTGAGGGTTAGTAATTTTTCACTGCATTTATTATTGCTGTCAACACAGTAATATGCCTCTCTGAAGCCACTTTAGTCTTTTTAATTTTTTTAATGATTATTTCTTGTTTCTATTTAATAGAGGTCGTATCTTGTATTGTCTTTTGGATTTGAGTTAAATCCTCTTAAAGGGCATCCCTTTCCTTTGATTAGCTGAATTATAAACTCCCTGAGGGAGGATTACTTTTTGTTCATTACTTTATCATTAGCACCTTAGGACAGTACCTAGTTCATGGTGGCGTCCAAGTAAATATATGGATGAAGTTCCCTTTATTTTTCAGCATTTTTCGACAACGTGTCTCATATTGATTTATGATATTATCTATGTTTATCACCAGATATAGTATATGAGTTGGCCCTGGCTTTGCCATTCATTCATTTATTCATTATTTATTTATTGAGTACTGTGGTTATTTAGCTTGAGTGGTACAGAAGTGCTTATTAGTTAATTTGATGACATTATTATTACATAAATATTTTAATGAAGGGGGATATGATGCTCCTGTTTTGAATAACAGGTTAAGAAAAGGCTTTAGATATGTAGGAAAGATTATTATTAAAAAGAAAATTGATTGTTCACAGTGAAATAGTATAAGAAGATGTTGAGATATGAGTCTTCAGGCTCAATGGACCATTAAGAGGAGAATAGTCAATACTTCTCCTGAATGGCTTAGACCAGGTGTCAGAAACATAAAAGCTTAGGGGTCATACAGATAGCATAATGTTTGTATCAGTTAAGTATATGGCAATTAGAAATGATTGGGGCCTGAGGATGGGTTGTTTGTTATCCTCCAGCCAGAGAGTCACTTGGCAGGAATTTTTTAAAATGATTTCTCCTGACAGAGTTAACATTTTAAAATTTGGATATAAAATTTGGAAAAGTTGGATAAAATTTAGCCATATATTACTGTCATAAATCTAATTAGATCAAACTGCCATTTCCCCCTTAACTTCAATTTTGTGGAGTTTCTATGTTAATATTTTATCACAATAAATTTTCTAGTGGTGTGTTAACTTGAATAAGAAAGTCATTTTACCAAAATGTAACTATGAGATGGATAATTAGCTTTCCTA
>VMDR010027829.1:0-13409 GCA_007922815.1 Macrotus californicus | reverse complement strand
GTGGAAGCAAGGGAGGGAGGTGGGTTTGGCTACAGTGGGGGAAGTGGTGAGGGGAAAATGCAGACAACTGTAATTGAACAACAATAAAATAAATAAATAAAAACAGTAAAAAAAAACTATGAACAGTAAAATGACAACAAACTCACAACCATCAACAACTGAACCTTAAAAAACAAAAACAAGCTAAGCAAACAACTAGAACAAGAACAGAGTCACAGAAATGGAGATCACATGGAAGGATCAGTGGGGAGAGGGAGGGGGTGAACGGGGGGAAAGTGCAGGGATAAAGAAACATAATTGGTAGGTACAAAATAGACAGGGGGAGGTTAAGAATGGAGAAGCCAAAGAACTTACATATATGACCCATGGACATGAACTAAGGGTGGGGGCAATGCTGGAGGGAATGGGGGTACTGGGCAGAGGGAGATAAAGGGGAGAAAAAAATGGGACAACTGTAATAGCATAATCAATAAAATATACTTAAAAAAGCATTAAAAAAAAGAAAAAGAAAAATGTCTCCTGAATAGTCGTTGACTATCACTGTAACTTCTTATCACGGCCCCTTGAGATTTGGGGAAGAAATGTGATAATGAAGTGTGTGCGTGTAGCCAATCAAGCTGGCTCTACTGGTCAGAGTGTTTCCAGATGTCAGAGCCACATCAAGTGTCAGAAGGCTCTGTGTGTTGACATGGTGTCTGGAGGGCACTGATTATCAAGCTTGTATTTTTCTCATCATGCATCCCTAATACTTATGATCATGGTTGATTTGGGTGGCTTTATTTGGGTTATTTTATTATATTTTATTTAGAGAGAGGGGAAGGGAGGGAGAAAAAGAGGGAGAGAAACATTGATTGGTTGCCTCTAGCATGCACCCCAACTGGGGACCAAACCTACAACCCAGGCATGCCTAGGACTGGGAATCCAACCGGCAATCTTTTGCTTTGCAGACCACACCCAACCAATTGAGCCATCGGTCAGGGCTATTATTTGGGTTACTTTAGAGTCCCTGAAATGTAAAGAACAATCACAATCCTATACTTGAGGGTGCTTTTAGATTAAAGAGATATCTAAATATTATAGGAAAGAACTACTTATTTCTAAATCTCACTTTAAACGACCGACATGTTCTGAAAAGCAAGTCAGCTCAGTTTGCGACTCACCGCTTGTTCCTTCTTTAAAAGTCCGTTCATATGTCACCTCTTCTGGAATGAGCGACTACAACTTGTCAAGTGCCTACCACTGGCATGACATATCCTGTCTTGTTTACTCTTCACCCAATACAGATGAGGAACTGGGGCTCAGATTTAAAAATATACCAAAATCACCTTCATAATATATGGTAGAGTCTGGCTCGAGCACAGATTCAGGTTATTTGAAGCCCATGCTTTTCTGCCACCCACAGCCTCCCCTCTACCCATAGTCCTGCTGGGCTTCCCAGATGCAGTGCTCATGTGAACTTCTCAAAGACCCTTTATGCACCTCTCATGGTTTCCACATTGCCTGACCGTGAGTTTCTACAGTTGGTGGGTTGGGTACCTGGGACTATTTGGCTCTTTCATTGTATTCCTAGTAATTCATACTATTGCTGACATGTATTCATTGACAGGAAAGCTTACATTTGTAGTTGGAAGCAAACCCCAAATTTATATAATTCAGAATTGCCAATCAGAGGAATTGAGGCTCAAAAAAGACAATACATATGCAAAAAGAACATAACAAGGGATCTGAACTTCTAATAATGTAAAGATAATGTCACATGAAAAAAATTCAACTGCAGGGACTTCATAATTGACTTAATACTATTCATTATTGCTTTTGAGAAATCATCCATCTGAAGGACTGGAATAAAATCTTAGACTCTTCTCAAAATCAACCAGACAAAACAAAACACCTGACTCAGGGGTGGTAGACTGAGAGCCTGGGCTCTGAGCCATACATACATTAAACCAAGCTAAGCGGCCCTGTCACATGTGCCCAGCCTGAGCGAGGTGCTCTCTTACACATTTCACAGCTAGGTTGTTACTCTGCAGGCTATATGCCATTGATCAGGAATGGAAATAATCCCTTCCTCTCTCCTGACCTCTCCCACCAGCTGTTCTTTCCAGCCAGACCTGATCTGCCAATTGTGCTGTCATCTACGCCTTCCCAGAGCTCACCTGTCAGGCCTGACCATGGACTTTCAAGCTTCCTCGTTCAACCCCCACCCCACACCCTCTTCTTCCAGGCTAGGTTGTCAACAAACTGAAGAGATCTCTTCAAATTCTCCAAAATGTGTTATTTTACTTTGAGGCTGTGATCTGTAGCCACAACATTTTCCTTTCTTTCACATTTGGTTAATTAAGAGTGGCCCTGTCCCATTTTATCTCTAAAGAACTTTGCCTAATCATCTCCTTTCTCAAATGCCCTGAGGGGAGCTCCCTGATCTACGACAACAGATTAACCCATTTGGGCTTCACAGTCACATTCTTTCCTTGGCTTCTTCTTTCTGTGTATTTATTTTCGAAATGATAACTCATGATATTAGTATTTTGTTATTTTTGTTTTTCTCTTTCACAGTGCTATTCACAGGCTAACACGAACCTGGTACTAACTTTTTAAAATTTTTACAATATTTGTACAGAAACCTTCCCTTTAACCAGGCTCTTCTCTCTTCATTCATCCCAAATTACTTCTTTCAAAAGAGTGACCTATTTTAAAGGAAATGGAAAAAATGGTATTTACTCATTTGCTAGATAGCCCTGAAAAAAAAAACAAAAAAAAACACCTCAAAACTCTAAAGTGCTTGGTGAATGTGTTTCAGTGTTTTATATGTCTTACTTTGGTTGAAAAATTCTTGTGCAGAAATTACATTTAACAGGAAGACATGTTCATGATCAGGCAAATTATTGGTGCTTGGTACACAAATCGGTGCTGGTGATTTTCCTAGTTTGCTATATAACTGAAAACATTTATCTCAGATAAATATTTTCTTCAACTGAACTATGTTAGCTTCCCAAATGCTAACCATTTTTGGGGCATACTCTTTGTTGTATATAGATCAAGTTTTCATTCATTTCCTGGAAGTAGAGTACTCATTTGCGCCCAATGGCTGAGCATCTAGTCCAGGCCAGCCTCTGTCCAAGCCTGTGCTGGCCAATATGGTAGCCATTACCACGTGTGGCCACTGAGCACTTGAAATGTGGCTAGTCCAAACTAAGATGTACTTTAAGGGGGTGGGATGGGCAGAAAAGGGCAAAGGGGGGAAAACTGGGACAACTGTAATAGAATAACAATGAAAAACATTTTTAAATGTATTTTCAGTGTAAAATGCACATCAGATTTCAAAGACTCGCTGTGAAAAGAACAATGTAAGATATCGGAATAATATTTTACATTGAGTGCATGCTGAGATGCTGATGTTTTTAATATCTTGCTCAATATTTTTTTAAAAAGTGGAGTCTGTTTTTACTTTTTAAATGTCACTGATGCCTCACATGTGGCTCGCACTGTGTTGTTGACAGGACCAGCGTAGGTCTTCGTGCACTCGGAAATGAATGAGTGAGCGAGTGAATGAGACAGGCTATTCTTTCTTGACCATTGAGGATAGCTCATAATAGTCTACCAGAATAAAACCAAATCAACTTGGGTTTTAATAGACACGTATTTATAGTTCAACCCAATCTCCTCATTTTATAATTGAGAATACTGAGTCCCAGAGAAATCTCACGCCTATGCACTACCCTCTGAGTGAAGACAGAAAAGCCAGGTGTTGATCTGAGGCCAGCATTTTCTCTGTCATCATCCGTGGAAAATACTTTGGTGAGGATGCCAGAAGTATCCAGGGACAACACCCCAAATTCTACAGTACTACTGAATTGTCTACTGTACTACTTGTAGAACTGTCCTAGCCATTATGATTTCAATGAATTCACTCTTTGCAACTGAGCAGGGCTGTCCAAGACCTTAGACATGAGGCTAAGCCACAGTCTCATGCCGCAGGGAAAGAGCTGGGCTGGGCAGGGCGGTCCAGGATGGACACCTTAGGACAGTGGGACATTGTGACATCATCAGTGATGGTCTTGGCTGGATTCCCATCTCTGACTCTCCAGTCTTAGCTGTTACTGCGAATCCATTCCTCTACCATGAGTGTGGAGCAGCTAAAATCAACAGACCCACATGTACCTTGAGGTGACAGACTGGCTCTGGTAAATATTCCCATTTTCCTATTTAGCAGGTAACCCACGGGAATACTGCTTTTGTTGGCCCTTTTGTGTGAAGAGGACAATGGTGCCCAGTTTCCTAGGGAGAGTCTTTGAGGTTTATGCCTTTGTCCTGATTAAGGATCCCTCTTCGAATGGTTCAGAATGTGGGGGGAGAAAGTCCCGGGCAGTCAATCATTTCTTCAGCTTCACTGGCAACGCTTGTCAGAAGAGGGAGAGCCAAAAGGCTTCCACTTCTTCCCCTATTCTGGTGAGTTTGGCATGGATTCGGGACTATGGCTCTCATGTTGGACTTCCTGCAGCTACACTGGCCCATCCCTGCCCCTGAGGCCCACTCCTGTCTGCTTCACCCTTTAAAATGTTTCACTCTCACATATTTATAAATAGGCAAGCTTGAATTTAATAAGCACATTTATGTAAATGCTGGGTGAAACTGAGTCCACCCAGGTTGAGAGTGGGAAGGTGGTGGCTGTCCATCCCGGACGGATGCCTTCGACCGGTAACTATGTACTCAGAATCACTGTGCAGGGTTAATCTTAGCTAGGTGAAGTACAAGAGGTGTTAGCAATCTGTCTTCTCAGATCACTCGTGTCCTTTCTCTTTGCTAAAAGGCAGATTTTAAAAGTAGGGAATCCTTGGTTTTACATGTTTCCTTAAACAGAATTGCAACAATTTTATCAGTGAATATATTTAGCCTAAAATGAAGTTTTAAGGATCTGAGGCAACAATTTTCTTTTTTTTTTAATCCTCACCTGAGGATTGGGGTTTTTTTCTAAATTGATTTGAGAGAGAGAGAGAGAGAAACATTGGTTGCCTCCCATATGCGCCCAGAGCGGGGATTGAATCTGCAACCTAGGCATGTGCCCTGACCAGGAAATGAGCCTGCAACCTTTTGGTGCACAGAACAATGCACCAACCAACTGAGTCACCCGGCCAGGGCAACAATTATTTCCTAACAGTTGCATGTTTTGCCTGGAAAAACTATACTATCTACAAATACTCTATATAAATCTATTTATGTAGCTAAAGGTGTACAGTGAATAAAAATGTGTGTGTGGGCTTTTGCCCCATGTGTAGATATATATACATATATGTGTAGATATAGATATACATATGTGTATCTATGTCTACAGATCTAGCTATAGAGAGAGGGAGAGTGAGGATAGTGGATTTTAGCTAGAAAGTTCCATCTTATTTCTTATTATTGTATTGAGATTGTCACTACAGAAAATCATCTTTACAAATTCTGTGCTTTAAACGACCTCAAAGCCTTAACTTGAATATTTGAAAACTCATGGCAAAAAGTACTATGAACACGTTAATGAACATTCTTTATTTAATCAAACCTTATAATTTATGCTTTATCTTCGGGACTTTTCCACTTTAAAAATAATCAGGGCAGTTGTAACAAACACGTTTCTCTCACTCAACAACCATGACTGAATAACAATTCTCCATTTCACATTCGTACTGTAGCTAAGAAGGGCAGTAATGAGCACAGTTGCTACTTCACTCGCCATCTGACCACATGACACAACGTGTTACCTGCCAAGGAGGACAGACATTCCATCACAATGACAGACAATCTAGGCAGTCTTAGGGCAGACTGACAGACAGCAGTTAGATTAGATATCTTCTTTCTTTTACTTTATCCAACCATTACCATGTAGCACACATAAATGCGGCTTGTGCCAGGCACTCACTTGGACACTGAGAACTCGAAGATGTCTGCGACTGGGTTTCTGGCTTGCAGCAGTACACACTCTGGCAGAGAAGGTGTTCATGTAGGCAGAGGGTTATCACGTGATGCCATAAGTGCAATAGAAATACATATATAAGGTGTCACAAAAGTGCTGGAATCCAGGGATGAGGTCAGGAGACAATCACAGAGAGGACAGTCTTTGAGTTGAAGGTGAGGCCTTGGTAGAAACGCAGTGTGGTGGCGAAGGGAACAGATGCTGTAGCCACACTATCTGGGTTTGAACCCCAGCTGGACTACATACCAGAGGAGGCACCCGAGGAATGTTACTGAACCTCCTTATGCTTCAGAGTCCTCCTCTGCAGAGTAGGCACAATCCCTGGACATGGTTCATAGCACTGAAGTGTGCATTATGTGAGTTAGTATGTATCATGGGTTTAAAACAGTGTATGTTACATGGAAAGCCCTTGGTCAGTGTTAGCTAGTATGTCAGGGATAGCAGAAAAAGAGAAAGCAAGTAGACATGAAGGAGCAGGGCAGGCTTTGGATTGTTCAAACTGGCACATGAGGTGTGTTTGTGTGGAAGGTGGTGGGAAATGGCAAGGTGAGTGGACAGATTATGGAGAGAGAGCCTTATAGGCCACACCATAGAGGCTCACGTTTATGAAGCCTCTGGAGTATTTTAAGGAACGATTCAGGTTGTTGTTACAGAAAGACAACTCTGGAGCAGTGGAGAAAGAGTAGAGGCCAGAAGATTAGTTAAGAGGCGACTTATAAGATGAGAAGAGATAATGATAAAGGCTTGACTGAGGGATGGGCAGGGGAGAGTGCAGGTTCACAGTTATTTAGGAGGTAAAATTGAGTTTTGGTGACCAATTAGATTAAGGGGGATGAAGTAGTACAAGAAGTTGTGGATGACTCTGAGTTGTCTAGTTTGAATGATTTGGTACAAAGGCAGAAGGACTGGTCAAGACGGAGGTGTAGGTAACCACGGCTGGCCGCCTCGCACAACCACAACAAAAACCACAATTACACCACAAAACAAATATCACCCAGAATCATCAGAAAATTGAGCTGTATGGAAGTCTGACAACCAAGGAATTAAAGAAGTCACATTCACCCAGACGGGTAGGAGGGGCGGAGACATGGAAATACAAAGCCAGGTGGAGAGGTACGAAGAAATGGCGATGCAGAATGAGCAGTCCCACACCTACCTGTGGTGGATAAAAATCGAGAGGGATACCTCCAGAGCGAGGGATCCAGCCCCAGACCAGACTACCCACACCAGGATTCCAGTGTCAGGAAGATAATTCCCATAACTTCCAGATGTAAAAACCAGTGGGGTCTGGGGTGGCAGAAGAATCAGCGGGATTCTCAGGAGTCCCCTCTTAAAGAGCCCACAACGGATTAGGATTTAGCAGTCTCACTTCCTCCGGGCTCAGCTGGAAAAGCACTGTGGCATACAGGGAGAAATTGAAGTGTCTGACATTGGCATGTGCTGAGGGACAGTTCCCACCCTCCTTCCCCCCGACAAAACTCCAGAAGCCAGGCAGTGGGATGTTCCACGGTTGCCCTGACCTGGTGATTACCTAAGGCTCTGCCCCATCCAACTTACCAGTGCACTTTTCTACAACAGGCCATGCTACTAAGACAGGGAGTCAAAGAAGATCTACCAAATACATAGAAACAAACACAGGGAGGCTGCCAAAATTAGGAGACCAAGAAATATGGCCCAAATGAAAGAACAGAACAAAACTCCAGAAAAAGAACTAAACAAAATGGAGATAAGCAATTTATCAGACGCAGAGTTCTAAACACTGGTTATTAGGATGCTCAAGGAACTCATTGGGTACTTCAACAGCATAAAAAAGACCCAAGCAGAAATGAAGATTACACTAAGTGAAATAAAGAAAAATTTACAGGGAACCAACAGTGGAGTGGATGAAGCTGAGAACCAAATCAGTGATTTGGAACATAAGGAAGAAAAAAACATTCAATCAGAATAGCAAGAAGGAAAAACAATCCCCCCCAAAACTGAGAATAGGCTAAGGAGTCTCTGGGACAACTTCAAATGTACCAACATTTGAATCATAGGGGTGTCTGAAGGAGAAGAGAAAGAGCAAAAGATTGAAAACTTATTTGAAAAAATAATGAAAGAAAACTTCCCTAATTTGGCAAAGAAAATAGACACATAAATCCAGGAAGCACAGAGAGTACCAAGGAAGATGGACCCAAACAGGACCACACCAAGACACATCATAATCAAAATGCCAAAGGTTAAAGATAAAGAATCTTAAAAGCAGTAAGAGCAAAGCAGATAGCTACAAACAAAGGAATTCCCCTAAGACTGTCAGATGATTTCTCAAAAGAAACTTTGCCAGCTAGAAGGGACTGGCAGGAAGTATTCAAAGTGATGAACAGCAAGGACCTACAACCTAGATTACTCTACCCAGCAAAGCTATCACTTAGAATGGAAGAGCAGATAAAGAATTTCTCAGACAAGGTAAAGCTAAAGGAGTTTATCATCACCAAGCCATTATTATATGAAATGTTAAAGGGATTTATCTAAGAAAAAAAAGAACATCAAAATTATGAATGTTAAAATGGCAATAAATTCACAACTATCAACAACAGAATCTAAAAAACAAACTAAGCAAACAAGAAGAACAGAAACAGAATCACAGATATGGAGATCATTTGGAGGGTTATCAGTTGGGAGGGGGAAGGAGGAAAATGGGGGGAAAGGTGCAGGGATTCAGAAGTACAAATTGGTAGGTGCAGAACAGACAGGAGGATGTTAAGAACATCCAAAGAATGGAGTGGCCAAAGAATTTGTATGCATGACCCATGCACATGAACTAAGGGGGAGGACTGCCAGAGGTAATGGGGGTACCAGGTGTTAGGGGACAAAGGGAGGAAAGTTGGGACAACAGTAATAGCATAACCGATAAAATATATTTTTTTAAAAAGCAGAAGGATAAGCAGGTTTGCAGGATAAGGTTTTGGATTTGTCAAGATTGACAGGCCTCTGGAACAACCAAAATTAGTGTTTAGGTCTGCCACTCAGGAGCTGGAAGTCAAGATGAAAGACTCCTCAAGATAAAGGCAGTAGGTGACATTGTAGAAATGTGAGTGAGAATATGACATAGGTTGTATATGGGGAGAGATTCAGGGATGGTTCTGGAAAGCCTAGCATTTAAGAGCCAAAGAGTTGAATCAGCAAAGGAGACTGGTCACAGGGGAAGAAGGAAATGTGGGAGAAAGTGGATTATGGAAAATGTTGGAGAGGAAACTCTGAGGAAGTAGTCGAATGCAGGGCAGAGGTCCGACAGAAGGAGAATTAAGAACTGTCTGCTGGAATTGGCAACTAGGCAAAAGCTTAAGAAAACCCCACCAGCTGTTACCTCAGTGAAATAGTGTAGGGAAAGAAATACAGTGAATCTTCTTCATTAAGGTCCTAGGTCTCACTTGCTATTTCAGGTCAAATGCTAGGTTAATTCTTGGAGAACATCCATGGATGTGGTCCAGCTTCAGGCTTGCTATATCAGGCAGATCTTGCCTGTCCTCACAGAGCTGACTTCCCAGAGCCTAGCAAGGAGCTTGGCACATTAGTATGTGCCCACTAAAGACTGGTGGATTGGATAAATGTCTGTGGGCCAGAGATCTGTCTTGGTAGAGTGCTGGGAACTTCTGATATATGGCTGGCTCCAGGTAGCATTTGGCCCCCAGGAGTTGCCAAAGTTCTGTTGCTTTGGTAAGAACTTAAAAGTGGTAAAGTTATAGGGCTGATCTGGAAGTTGGTGGCTGTGTTGGAGGGAAAAGGGTGTTAGAGGTAAGGGTGATAACACTTCCAACTCAAGTTTGATTCTGTTCTGAAACACATTAACTTTTGGTTGATTCTTAGTTGTGATTTTCTGATGTTTTCTTTATCTCTTTTATTTCCTTCCTTCCTTCGTGTGTGAAGTGTCTAATCTGTCCAGCTGTATAGTCAATTTCTTAAAGGCAAAGACCACTCCAGACTCTTTTGTACTCCCTGCAGCATACTTGTCCACTTGACCCCCAGCTCAGAATCCGGGTGCCCTCATCCTCACCAGACTTAGAATCAAGAATAGGTCAAGCCGGCACTGTGCACCCGCCTTGACACGCCTCAGCCGTCAGTGAAAAATGTTTACTTCCCAAAAGTTATCCTAGGGAGGCTGAACGGATTGGGTCTTTAGAGCAAATAGCTACGCTGCCACTGCAACTTCCGCCACTAGCGGAATGCGTGGGGCCTCGAACGACCAGTCTTCCTTGCCTGCAACCCTAGGGCTGTGCCCCTGGTCTCCCTGCGGCCGCTTACGTCTGGGCAGAGACTGTGCTCTCCTAAAGGGCATTACAGCTCCCACATGGCTAGCTAGAATAAGGTCTTCTGTACCAGGTCCACGTGGGGGGCCTGAAGCAATCCAGACCCTGAAACTGGGGGTGGGAGAGTGGGGGTAGAAGAAAACATGGGGCTGGTGTTTTCTCCTTTTTCCTTTTTTGTACCGATGGGGTGGCTGGGGAGAGGTGTAGCACCGCAGTCCCATCCATTCCACTCGCCCCTTGCTGCTCAAGTTGTTGGCCGGCGCTCGATCCGCCCGAAGCCCCTCGTAGACACAGCCCCGCGGTCCGACCGCGGAAGGAGCGCGCAGGCGGCGGAGGTGTCCCCCGACCCCCATCCCGCCGGGGACTGCCGGGCGCGACGCGAGGATGTCGGCGCGCGGAAGGCGTGCGTCGCCCCCAGCGCCCCCCGCCCCCTCCCAGGAGGACCCCGCGCCCCGGGGAACCCCGGCGCGGGGCTCCCGACATCCGCCCCCTTCTCTCCGCCTCTCCCAGGCCCGGGGCTGCCTCCTCGGGCCGCGCCGGGGCCGCCCCGCACTGCGCATGAGCGGGAGCCCGGCGAGCCCGTGAGAGGAGCCGCCGCCGCCGCCGCCGTCCATTCGCTGCGGAGCCGGAGGAGGAGGGGAGAGGCCTGGAGGACACCAACATGGTGAGGCACTGCAGCCGTCCGTCCGCCCGCCCGCCCGCCCCGCCGCTGGGGGCCGGCGCCGCCGCGCACCCCCGCCCAGGCAGCCCTCCGCCCCGCGGTGACCCCGCTGCCCCGAGCCTTGGCCCGCGGCCTCCGTCCCGCTCCCCGGCGGGGCTCTCTTCCCCGCCTCTCCCTTCCTCCTCGGTCCCTTCCCGCCCGGCGCCGCCGCTACGCGAGAGCCGAGGAGGCGGAGCGGAGCCGGGCCTAGTCGGGAGCCCCGGGGAGTGTGGGGCGCGGGGAGCGGCCTCCGGTGCCCTGGTGCCCTCGCCGGGCGCAAGCGCGGGTGGGGGAGGCGTTGGGGCGGGGGGAGGGGATGGGGCAACGGCCCGGCTCCTGCCCGGTGCCCTCGCCGGCTCCATTGTGTCTGGCCGGGGACCGGTGTCCGGGGTTCCGGGTGAGGATCCTCCCCCCGCCCCGAAGCCAGGGCTCCCCCTCCGCCCGGCCGGCGAGAAGGAAAGACTTTCCTCGAGCTCCTCTCCCTGCTCCGATCCCGGCTCCAACACCCCTCAAGTCTCCGGGCAGTTTTGATTGGGGCGGGGTATCAGTCCTTTCCCTTCTCCATCACCTCTCGATGCGTCCCAGGCTTCGGAAAACGAGTCTCACTGGCCAGTTGGTGGAGGTTATACTTCTCTGCTGAGAACCCGGGAGACCGCTGAGCTTGGGGGGCCGGGGTCGGGCGGGGGGGCGAGTACGGAAGTGCAACCTGTTCTCATTTCATAAAATTAGGAGAAACAGACTTGCTGCCTTTTGAGCACGCATTTTATTTGATTGGGGTGGGAGGAGTAATTGTTTTATAATTGTTTTATTACGCCAATTAAAAAGACCATTTGTGATTTTTAAAAAACAGTTTAAGTTATTCCCCTCTTTTTTGTTTGGGGGAAAAATGTCTTACGTGGTAGTCAGGTTATCTGTTTACATTTTGGTAATCATGTACCTGACTCTGTTGGACTCTTGGATTTTCAGAAGCGATGTTTGGCATGATAGTCAGAGCACGAGTTGAATTCCATGCAGGTTGCTGTATGAATAGACGGCAAAAATGATATTGTTGTCCGCGGGCGCATGGGCAGCATAAAGGCCCCTTTGAGGAGGGTGTGTGCGTGTGCGGCCGTGTTAAGGAATGCCCCAGTGTGCTGTTTTCGGTTGGTCTTATTTCTGCCGAATGACACCGAGCTAGCCCCAGCCTCCCACTTGGCAAAACTTTGGTGTCATACATAGATCTGTGGTTTAGTTTGCCATATATTCTGTGATTTATATTCTATGGTAAGTTCCATAAAAATTTACCGTTTGTAAGAAAACTTTGCCATAAAGTACCGGTCAGTAACTTTGGATTGATATCACAGTGTTCAAAGATCCACTAGGGCGTCTAAACAGTTTCTCATTTCTTAAGTATTTTTACTGTCATAGACATTACTCCTGAAGTTTCCAGACTCTTGGCATGTAGATGAGGAGTAAGCCTAAAGTAATGAAATGTATTCCCTGTGAGAGCATTGAAGTGTGTTCTGTTTTTCATAGTCTCCCAGTCAGCAGCATCCTGTGGAATCCAAGGTCTTGATAATGCTCCTCACCTGTTCAGGAATTCAGGCTTCATGTGGTTCATATGAGAGTTCAGCTTGGATTTGAGCTTGTAAGCCTCTAGCCTTTTGTTAATATTAAATAGCTAGCTTTGGAACTTAGCCATAACTCATCCAATTATACCAGTAGTGACAAGATATTACTAATTCAAAACACTTTCTGTGGCTGAACGCAGATCGTGTCACTAGAATTGTCTTGGTATGCTCTTGTTAAGGTAGAAACTAAATCGCCATGGACCGTAATAGAGGTTAGGCCATAAGAATTTTTTGGTTAAGAAATTTTTCATTTTAAATTTCTTATAATTCCTTATTGATGTAATTTATGGGCTACTGTTAGTTGTTGTGTTTTTTTTTTTTTTTTGGTTTGTGTAGTGCAGCCCGTTGCTAGTGTTATTGTCAATTCTGGGGCAAGCTTAAATGATGGGATAATCTGAAATATTTTGTATAAGAAAAAAATTGTTCAGATAACTTAAAAAATAATTCCAAAAGTAGCCAATATTCTGTTACTAGTGAACACTTAAGAAGTGTTCAGAATTTCTGGGTTTTCTTATTTGTAAGATGACAAATGATGATTTGTTGGATTTGATGATTTCTAAAGTTCTATTTGGCTATAGAAACTTTAGTTATAATGATTTGTATTGGAGGTGTGAGAAATGTGTAGACTGTGTAATCTACTAGATTTCTGATTCATGGCATCACAGAGCTTTTAGACCTGAAGTGGCTCCAGAGAACATCTTATTTACTCTTCCCTTTTGCAGAAGAAGAAACTGAGGATTAAGGAGATTTTGAGGTTCAAAATTGCAAAATTGTTGGAGAACTAAAACTATTTTCTCCTGGTTTACCGTTTCCCCCAGTATTTATGGTACATGCGATCTTCTAACTCACATGAAATC
>VMDR010027828.1:0-13417 GCA_007922815.1 Macrotus californicus | reverse complement strand
TTTCTTCCTTCTGGTCCACACCATTGATTTCAGTCCCAGTTTTCTTCCCATCCCTGTTGGTTCCCTGTACATTTTCCTTCATTTCCCTTATCGTATCCTTCATTTGTTCATCTAATTTGTGACCAAATTCAACCAAGTCTGTGAGCATCCTGATTACCAGTGTTTTGAACTGTGCATCTGATAGGTTGGCTATCTCTTCATCGCTTAGTTGTATTTTTTCTGGAGCTTTGATCTGTTCTTTCATTTGGGCCATTTTTGTTGTCTTGGCGCACCTGTTATGTAGTAAGGGGCGGAGCCTTAGGTGTTCACCAGGGCGGGGCAGCCACGTCGCTGGGTGCTGATGCTGTTTGTTGGGGAAGGGTCCGAGAGGGAACAATGGCAGTTGCTCCACTCTCTGCTGGTTTTTAGTCACTTCCTGCACTACCCACAGTCAAATTGGGCCCCTGCGGTGCTGATTCTGGTGCTGATTCCCAGGTGGGTGGGCTTCTGTACACTCTAGGACCCTGTGGGTCTCTCCAACGAGCTCTCCCATGAGTCCGAGAGTTTCTCCCACTGCCGCTGCCTCAACCCCCACAGGTGTTTTCAATCAGAGGCTCTGAGGCTTTTTTTCCCCAAGCTGGAACTCTGGGTTGCAGGGTCTATCTCGCTCCCCAGTTGTTCCTCCCGGTATCCTCACGAGGGAGTGGGACACCCAGTCCGCAGCTGCCACCTCTCCCAGCCAGCCTCGCCTTTCCTCGATCTGCCAGCCACTGCCCCGCCGCGTGAGTCCTCTCCGCCCCTCCTATCGGTCTGGATGAAAGTTTCTTCTTTAATTTCTTGGTTGTTGGACTTCCATATGGTTCAATTTTCTGTCAGTTCTGGTTGTTCTTCGTTTTAAAATTTGTTGTTGTCCTTCTTTTGGTTGTGCGAGGAGGCACAGTGTGTCTACCTACGCCTCCATCTTGGCCGGAAGTCCTGCAATTTACTCTTTAACCAGTGATGTTCAGAGTCTGGGACTCACCGGAAGCTGAGGGATATCCGGACTTCCACTGCTGCACGTTAATTTACGGTGTGTACTGTAATCGTCAGGCACTGCCGCTCTCTGCTCAGGGCATGTTCCTCCGCTGGCCATTCTGTCTGGGAAGCTGGCTTCTATGCCCAGGGTTGGGAGACGTGGAGTCAGGGGTAAGATAGCATGGGGTCCAAATGTGTATCAAGCCATGCTGGCTCTAAATGAACCATCTGATCCAAAGTAGTCGGAAGTCAGCACTTTAAATAATAGCTCATATTGATTTTGTGTGTTTCTTCTCAGGGACTCTTTTGGTCTCCCCGTATTACTAAAGTAATTTTGTTCACTCCCTAAATCATTGCTTTTTCGTTTATTCCATTGTTTTCCATGCAGCCCCTGAATCCTCACTGAGGTTGCACAGGTTTTTCCCACAGCTTCAGTTCTAATGGCAGAAGTTGGACCAAATGGAGGCAGTGTAACATCACAGAGCAATCAAAGTTATGTTTAAACTAAGTAAAAGCCTCTCAGATGCGAAGTAAATAGATTTTTAAGTGGTTACGGTAGAGCTAATTAAGTAAACTGTCACTAATTGAAAATGAATCGACATTTTAAAGAAAGCAGAAGAGCTTAAACAGAAAACAGTTTGCTTTTTATTTTCATTATTTTTTTTACTTCCTTTTTATTGTGCTTTTCCATTACCATTTACCTTCCCTATATCACCCTCCCCAACCCTCACAGTTACCACACTGTTGTCCTGTCCATCAACCCTTTCTCCTTTTGCCTCGACCCTTCCACCCCCAGAAGCCGTCAGCCTGCTCTCCATCCATGAGTCAGTCTCTGTTTTGCTTGTTAGTTCAGTTTGTTCATTAGATCCCACATATGAGTGAGATCATTTTTTGTCTTTCTCTGACTGGCGTATTTCACTTAAAAGTTTAAAAGTTGTGAAATTACCCCCAGGGAGTATAAAAGCTAACCATTTGCAAACTGGTGGATGAAAAGCATTTTTCTTTAACCCATTTGCTTTAAAATAACAGATTTTATTAGGGCTAGAGATAAAAAATGAAATGAATTAAATACCGTTTCTGAAAACAGCGCTAGACAAGCAGGTCACACCCAACTGTTCAAAACGAAATTAAGAAAAAAATTTGTAATCTGAAAGTGTGTCATAAATTCCAAAGCATTCATGAAAGGCTACAAGACAGCTCTTTTATATATAAAAATTATCCCCAAGTTTCAATTCATTCTCAACAGGGGATCAATAAAAGTTTAAATACGCATAGAAATGATAAAACTGCACTACCCATGGCACACAATATATGAGAAACTTTGTGACTAGAACCATCTATCTTTGCATCTTGCATGCGAGAAAGTTGTGGGGGCTTGCAATAGAGACTTGTGGGGTCAGATTGTGGTAAATCAAGTAAAAAGGCCCTCTCCTGATTTCTTGTTGTTGAAGTTTCACCATACATAATTCCAAGGAGATGTCTGCTCCTCTTTCTTCTCAGAAGGGAACATTTAGAGCTCCTTTAATGCTGCCTTTCAGTGTTTGCAAAATAAAAATACAGTTCATTTAGTGCTTCAGTTTCTTTTTACAGATGTGCCTCCAAACTTAAAAATGTGTGTGCGTGTGTGTGTGTGTGTGTGTGTGTGGTCACAATTGGTTACACAAACTGTTTAAGATCTTTGCTCAGTGTTTAGATAAAGTCATTCTGGAAAAAGCCTCTTTCTTCACTTTAACGGACAGTTACCTGACCTTTTGGCTGTGTTAAGAGGCTGTTTGTTCGACCTCATTAATATATTCGGGTGTGCCTTTCTCTAACACCATCTTGTTGTGGGCCTTATGATATTGTCACTGAAGACTCTGAAGTCTTCTCTGCTTTGCACAGTTACAGGCACTTTAATTAATTTATCTCAGATGTCAGAGGAAGTGGAGCCAAAGGCTGGATTCTGTGGGGCTAGAGCCCCCATGCCTGCAGACCGTGGTGTGACTTTGTCTGTCTGCTTGCCACAGGGCAGTCTGTAGAAGAAACAGAGAGATGGATTAAAGCATCCTTTTAAACAGGCCTGGTTCAGCTAAATCATTTTCCCAAGGGCCCTTCTAAAATCTGAGAAGACTAATACATCATTAATCAACGTTCAGTTAAAGTTTGGTGTAGCAGGAGTGGCGTGGACTCAGTTATCTTGGCAGGATTTGTAACAGGTGTGTCTGCATTATTCTGATTTAATCGTGGCCACCTGATTTATTGAGCACCAACTCCTCAGAGACCAGAAAATGAACTGCTTCCTTTCTCCCACATTTCTGTTAGGCTACCTGAGCAAATTTGAATGGATGTTGAAGGCTTTGGTCCTCCGTACATTTCGAGACTTTCACTAAGGGTTTCCACCCCTTCCGTCAAGTGCCACTCACGACAACGTATCTTCTCACTCTCTCAGTATCCCCTCACTCATGTCTCTACTGCTCCAGCCACCTCTATTCCAGCTTCCCTAAGCACCAAGGAAAATGTCTTGAGGCCAAATCACTAGGTCTTAAGCCTGGAAGAACATGGAATTGCCCCTGCTTCCCAAGAGAATCATAGATACTAAACGCCTTAAAGATGCAAAGACCTTACTTTATTTGGTTGGTTGGTAGGTGTTGACTGGGGGAGAGAGGTGGAAAGAAGCCAGAGGGGGCAGTTGGCCTGGCGATCAGTTATCTTGTGCACAGCTCCAGCTGGGGGCTGACTACCCTGGACTTCATTTCCAAGATTAGAGTCCCAGGAGCACAATGAGGCAGGATGCCCATAACTGGCTGCCACTGCTGTGCTCGTTTTCATGGTAGAGTGAGGGCCAAGGAACTGCCCTGACCTGAGACTGCCTCATTTATATGGTTGGAACAAAGGTAGTGAGGGGGTTAAACCGGGCTAAAATATGGACTAATTAAGGTTGAGAAAACTGAAAACGTGCTGAGGGGGTATTCTGGAGATAAAAGAGGATGAGCAGAATTCCGTTAACGATGAGACTGTTACATTGCCAATGGCAGTGATGAAATCCCGTGTATCCAGTGACGGAACGTTTCCACCTGGACTGCTTGCTGCTTTCTGATTGGATGGGGTCTCTAGGACTCTCGCGGTCACATATGTTGTCACATGTCATTCCTTCTGCCCAAAAGTCATTGTTTCTCTCTTCCTCCTCTGACCAGGTATTGGACTGGATTGAAAACCATGGTGAGGCCTTTCTCAGCAAACACACAGGGGTGGGGAAGTCCCTGCACCGAGCCCGAGCCCTGCAGAAGAGGCACGATGACTTTGAAGAGGTGGCTCAGGTGAGGTGCAGGGTGTGCATGTGTGTGTGTGGGGGGGGGGGGCTAGGTGAGGGAACCAGGGCTGCAATGTCGTGCCTGATGGGACGTGTCAGGTCGACAGCCCGTGGTTTCTGGGCTGCCTGCCTAATGTAAGGAGACCTTTGTCTGCTCTTGCATCACTAGGCAAGTGGTAAATAGACCCTCACTTTGTTGTCCTCAAAGAAAATCATTCTGCTGGCATGAGCTGTTAATGGCTCGTCTACAAGATGGGGGTGACAGGAGGGAATGACATCAGAACCATCAACAGTCCAAAGCCACCCCTACGGTTTCCACCGCAGTCAAGTGGGGGCTAAAAATAGTGGCCGCTCTGCTCACAAAGCTGTGTACCTTCCAGGGTCTGGAGGAAGAGATGGCACCTGGTCACCAGGCCACGCACCAACAAGGCCAAATATTCCCAGAGAACGTGCCTTTGCATCATTGGCCCAATATGCAGCCTTTTAGCTGAGATGCGTACCTGTGCCAGACATGGTGTTGCTTTCTAATTTGCATGGAGAGCCTGTACAAGAGGACTTAAGCGTTTGTCTTGACAGTGGAGTGATGCAATGGTGGAATTTGCGGGGTGGAGTTCTGTTTGAGCCTCCACCCCCCATATTTTATTTTAATTTCCTTGGAAGTGTTCCAAATGGATCCTCAGAATCTTCACCTTAAAGATGAAATACTGCTGTCCAGTCATGTCGTCAGGTGTGATCAGTTGCAGGGAGAAAATAAGACTTGTGGATAAGGGAGGGAAGGGGCAGCTGAGAAGGGACTCAGTAGGGGCGAGGGTTTGGGTGCTGCTGGAGTAGTGAGGATGACAAAGCTGGGTTTCCACACCACAGCTTCAACCAGCCCTGGCTCCGATCTGACGTACAGGCACTCAGTGTGGGTGTCATGCCTGGCACTGTGCAAAGCCCCATCTCTCGCCCAAGGAAGCCACCAGCCCCAGACAAATGTTAGCCAAGAACGAAAGGAAACTGCTGGAGGACAGGACAGTAGTAGGAGCATACCACATCTCTAGGGGAGCTGCAGGTGTGTGCTGACAGTGAGGGGCCTGGCAGGGGACAGGAAGATCGGGTCAGCAATGACTTGAACCTGGTCACTGCAGGCAGATTAGACCCAGCCTGTGAAATAAAGTCTCACATGGGATCTTTGTGCGCTGTTGGAGAGAAGGCAAAATGGCGCAGCCCCTGTGGAAAACAGTGTGGTGGTTTCTCCAGAAACTAAACATAGAATCACCATATGATTCGGCAATCCCAGTTCTGGGTATATACCCAAAAGGGTTAAAAGGTGGATGTGAAAGGTAATCCTATACCTGTGTTCACAGCAGCCAAAATGTGGAAGCAACTCTAGTGTCCACTGAGGGATGAGTGGATAAACAAAATGTGGTCTGTAAACACACACACACACACACACACACACACACACACACACGAATATTATTTAGCCCTAAAGAAGGGTCCTGCAACAGAGATGAAGCTTGAAGACAATGTGAAATGAGTCAGTCACTAAAGGACAAACACGTATGAGCCCACATATGTGAAGCAGTCAATTCCCTGAACCAGAAAGTAGAATGGTAGTTGCCTTCTGGGTTCCTCTGCAGGCTGTTAGGAGGCAAAGGATGCGAGAGAGCCACTTGGACTCCGTGTCTGCCGAGAGTGGGGGTTATGCTACCTGGGAGAATGTGCTGGGACAGAGCTGCCCCATCCCTTTGATGCTCCTGCCTCTTGGCTGTCCTGTAGCCCAGCCCCTCCTCACATAGGGAGGATGTTCCTAGAGCCACCCACAGCCCTCACCCAGCCCATCCCTCCTGCTGTCTTCCTGCTGCAGCCTCACAGGCAATGCAGCCCTGGTTACAGGCTCACGAGGGGGCTGCCATTCATGGGTTTTTGCAACTGAGCGGGCCTGGCAGCCATGTCACTTTTAACCCTGTTTTTTCTGATTGCTCCTTTACGTTCTCACTGATGCCCGGTAAGCCTTTCACATGGGACAATGCCTTTCATTTAGTACCAGACACATACTGACTTAAATTGACACTGAAGAAAGAATGGACGCGTTTTTTAAAGCTCATGTTTCCATTGTGTATTTTATAACCCACCAATCAGGGAGGACACCAGGGCTCAGGAAGTCATTCGGTGTGCACAAGTCATCTGGCTTGGTGGTGGTTCTGCTGGGATTCCCACCCAGGTCTGTCTGACGCGAGTCATGGTCTTACCTAACTCCATACTCTCTCTCCTTTCTGAGCTACAGGACCTGGGCATAAAATCCAATTCCGAGTGCCAGTTTGCTCATGGAGAGTGCAGGACAAGGAGCAAGAAAGGGAGTGGGGATGCTGTTGTGGCCATCCTGTTTGACATACATTACAGCCCCTTCATATGATCCACTTCTCCCTGCCTCTGCTTTCCGATAAGACTGTTACCTTTGTGAGGAAGAAGAGAGAGTTCTACCTTCCAAAAGGCTCTGCTTTTAGGAGGAATGTCCCCTTTGGGAAGAGGAACGACAGATGTGAAACACCTAACTACCCAGGGAACACCCAGGCAAGGGGCCATGAGGTCGCTTGAGGTGGGTGGGTCATGAAACCTAGGAATCATCCTGTTTTGTTCCCTCGTCCCCCTCGGGGACAGGGCGTGAGCAGTGCAGCTGCTCAGCATCCTGGAATTGGCCATCCACTTAGGGACACCCGCTCGGACTATGGCAGGGGCAGGTGGCTGTCTGTAGCCACCTGCCTTGGCCCGCCTTGTTCCGCACACTGTGATCCTCCTGCTCAGGGGTCAGGTGGTGAGAAGTGGGGAGATCCTGACAGGAAAGGGCGCTTTCTCTCTCGCTTCTGTTTGCAACTAGCTGGGGGCCACTGCCAGGAGGAGCGGAATGGATTTCATCAGGAATTGGATGATTTTTCAGTTAGTCAGTGATCAGTGACAATGAAAGTGTACGAACTCTTCTTGTTTTGGGGGTGCTGGTTATGAGTTAGCCGGAAGGGTGTCACACGTGGTGTGAAGCAGGAGGCTGGGGCGTCGCTTGTCGGCAGTGCTAAAAGGGTCATGATTCAGTGAAAAAAAACTTGCAGTTTTATAATTTCATGGTTACTTGACCTGAGGATAACATGAGAAGGGAATTCTGAGCTCGCGTTCTCTAGACTCAGGTTTCAAAGATTGGCTTGAATCAGAGCAGGGAGAGAGCTGTTGGCGTGCGTTCGGCTCCTGGCGATGTGCCCTCTGCAGGGCCAGCCCTCAGGCAGAGATGGCTACACACAGGGGTGGGCGAGGGGCGGCGTACAGCCCCCAGACACGACGTTCCCACTCTTGGCTTGGTGGTACACCTGTGATTCTCGCCAAAGACATTTATGGCAGTTATTGAGATAAATATAAATGACAGCTGTGAAGAAATAATTTGCAATCCATTCTCTCTCATTAAACTTTAAATTTGCCCTGGCCGGTGTGGCTCAGTGGTTGAGCGCTGGCCTGCGAACCAAAGGGTCGAGGGTTCGATCCCCAGTCAGGGCACATGCCTGGGTTGTGGGCCAGGTCCCCAGTGGGGGCGCATGAGAGGCAACCACATGTTGATGTCCACCCCCTTCTCCTTCCCTTCCCTTCCCCACTCTCTCTAAAAATAATTAAAATTAAAAAAAAATAAACTTTAAATTTTGAGTTTACTAGCTCCTGAACACATTTTAAACAGACGCTTCAACTATCATTTGAAGGAAATGAATTAAGTATTTATGAGTCCTCAGTTCATCCTGCAGATGGCACTCTTTGAACAACCTATGGTGAAACTCAGGGGAAGAAGTGAAGGAGCCAGTCCTGACAGCTTGACTGAGGAAGGTCCTGACAGGCGGGTGGTGAGGGGCCAGGGCCAGGGAACACACCGGGGGTCTGTTCCTACAGCTCTTTGTCAGTCCAAGCTACTGATGTGTCTGTGCTCAACTGGAAGACCTGGGCACTAGCGGGAACCCCTCCTGGTTCTGGTAGATTCTTGACTCAGGTCACCTATAAAGTCATCAAACAGTGGCAGCCATAGAGTAAATGAGATTTTAAAAGATACTATATTTTTATATTTACATTTACGCATTTTTGCCTGTTAGGTATCATCAAGAGTGCAGACAAGTGTAAGATGGAGTTGCTGCCAGTGATAACCTAGCTGTCAGAAGACAGGAGCATCCGTAGCTGCTCAGGAGATAGGATGGGATACAGAACTGTGACTTTATCCTGAGATGTTTGCTCTTGCTTAGTACTCAAGTGCCTATGGTTTACATAGCGGCTGTGCATTCTCCATTGGTGGTCTGATTTATAACCTCGTTATCTGAAATGCCAGACTTTCTGTAAGCTAGCTTGGTCGAACATTATCAAGCATTTACATTCCAATAAAATAGTCTAATGTCTCAAAGACACCAAATCACATTTAAGCAGCTAAGCATAGTAAGTAGCATTAGTGTAAAATGTTTGAAAAGGCAGACCATTTAAAGAAAGATGTTTAAGAAATATAAAAACAGAGTCACAAATAAGTACTTCATTCAATAGCCTTTGGTTAGCTTTTTTCTCTGTCTGACCTTTTCTTTTTTCCTCCAACTTGAACGGAATACACTTTAAAATGTTTTTCATTCTGAGTCTTGGGGTCAAAGTAGGCAAAAATGGAAAAGAAACAGTTGGCGATCCAATGAATACACCTGCCGAGGGGGTGGTGTAGTGACCTTTGGAATAAGTTACATCTTTTCTTTTCATGCCTGAGACCAATTATAGCAGCCGCAAGTGGAAGCAGAAGGGGAAGAGCCTAAATAGATGCTTTCTCACACTCCAGCTTCTTACAGAGGATGAAAGGTTCTTAAGCAAGATAAAAAAAAAATAGTGAGGAAGAAAAGCAGGAAAATGCAGACAATTTAATGTCATAAAGTGGGCAAGTGGAAGAATGTGAACGCAGAGAAATGAAGGACAGCCTTAGCCTTTATAGATCTTGCACAGCGCCCTTCCTGTCAGGGCAGGTTCAGGACATTTCCCTCCACGGGCACTAGGGAGAATTGCCGGTGTGAGCTACTGAGGGGGGTCTTGCGACACTCTCAGGAGGAAGAAAGATGTTTCATGTCATGGATAACTCTACACCGAAGGCTCTGAAGGTCCCTTTGTATACACTTGAACATTGTACACAGAGAATGTATACAATGTGGAAAATTAAGAGGGGGTCACAGCCCATATCCACAATATTGTAGAGAGCCTGCCAAGAACCTCTTGTCAAGACCATGAATTGTCGTCACCCACCCCGCCGCACCCACTTTTGCTGTTTCCAGTGTGAAACAAATGGCCTACTCAGAAGAATTTGGGATTGCATTCTTAATGGCTTTAAAGTTCTAGGTAGCGAAGTGAAAGATTTGAAGGCACAGGTGGTATCTTTATCTCCCGTTTCATGCGATGGCAGTGACTCGGGGAGGCTTTCAGAAGCAAGTGGCTGCCCGTGGAGATGGTGTTTTAAAAACTTCCCTGGACCGTGTCCTACAGAGCCAGACGGAATAATGGCCTCCTGACAAGGGGCAGAGTTCACCTTGTAAAGACTGGGGAGGGTGCGCTTTGGTAGAAAACCTTGTCGATCTGTCTGGAAGGATTTGAGGGCATTTTGAAGTGGAGTTGGGAAATTATCCCAGTAAAGCCAGAAGCTGCTATGCGATGCACCACACAGGTGACTCAGAAAGAAGCACTGTGTGAAGTGAATTCCCTTAGATCACCACCTGAGGTTTAAAAAATATACAAGAATATAGATTGCAAACAATATTTATAGACTCTCTTATCTATATATCAACAAAAATCATGTGTAACAAGTAAGGTACTTTAACCCAAGAGGATAAATACTCCTGAGACTTCAGGGTATTGAGCTCATAAATAGAAAATGGCAGTAGAAGAGTATGTTTTGTTTAAAGGACTCTTTCTAATAGGGATGAGGGTCTAGCAGGAAGGCTCACACCTCTGTGAGATCTGCGAACCTCAGGGCAGTAAAACCACATGGAGAAATAACAGAGATTAAAGGAGAGCAAAAAGGAAGCCATGGCCGCTCCTAGGGAGGGCCGCAGTCTGGTCCATCAGATGGAGGGCATGGAAAACGCTGCCATGTGAGTTCAGTTCTGGCTCAAGGAAAACTAAGGCGGTGACGAGAGTCCTCAAATTTCCTGGCACCTCCTGTAAAGGTTGCGACCCTGTAAATAAAACATCAATGAGCTGATGAGCGCAAAGGGTTCCACATGGTAGAGAGGAAGTCATTGTAGAAAAGCTTGAAAGAGTACAGGTTGTCTAAATTCTCAATAACCTTGACCTTTAGATGAAAAGGGTTTAGGCCACTCTTAGAACAAAAAGGAGTATTAAAGTCTTCTAAGTGATGAGATAAATTAAAGTATAACCTCTAAACCAGAGGGATAAGAATTTCTCTATTCACTGGCTGTTTAGATCACATGTGGAATGTTGTGCCTAATTCCAGAAAACATATTTTCGAGAGCACATTGACAAGCTATGCTGTGATTGTTAGGTTGCCAGGATAGTGAAGGTGAAGTAACTGGATATGTTCAGTTTTAAGTAAATATTTTTTTAAATGAGAGGCAGGGGAGTGGGTTTGATGGTTGCAGGCTTCCTGTCGAAGAGATAAGGGTGGAAGGTATAACGAAGCCAATTTTAGCTTATTTTCGGTGTCACTCAGACCCACAGTTGCCCTTTTGTGATCTGTCTACAACAGCAATGAAATGCCTTGTGATGGAGTGTGCTTCTTATCACAGGATGTTTTCCAGTAGAGCTGACCCCTTTCCTTAGAATATAAACACCCACAAGCCTTTTCCATCTTAAAAACAAACAAAGAAATAAAAAGAAACCAAGACTAACTTTTTGGGGCCCCACTTTCTCGTTTGTCCTTCCCTCCATTGTCCAAATTCTTGAGAGGAGTCTGTATTTGCACTTGTATTTCCTCACCTCCTAGATGCCCTTGACCGCTGCCTCGGGCTTCTGTCTCCTCTGGCTGCCTGAGGTTAATCTTACCCACGTCTCCACTTGAACGGTTTTGCTCACTCCAAAGGACACTTTTCAGATATGAATTGGTCTTTCTGAAGCAGTTGTCGCTGTTGAACACTTCTTTTATTGTTTCAAGTTCTCTTCCACCAAGACTTCCATGATACCATGTTCTTGTGATTTCCTTCTGTCTTTCTGGCTGGTCCTTCTTAGACTCTTCTCCCTTTTCCCCAGGATTTGTTACTCAGATCTCTTCTCAATTCACACCCCCTGCATGATTTTATATTCTTTCCCAGGCTCAAGGGCTACCCCTGCTCTGATGGCATCCACATCCATGTTTCATCAGACTCTACCCCTGAGCAGCCTGTTCATAAACTTGCTGGCTTTCTGAATACCTCCACTTAGATTTCTCAGAAGGTTGTCAGATCCAGTGTGTCCAAAACTTATTTTATTATCTTACACCCTTTCTCAGTGTGCTGTTCCTCTTGTATTCCCCACGCCAGTGAAGGACACCAGCCACCCAGTTGCTCCAGCCAGAAACTTGGAAGTCATTCTTGTCTACCCTCTTGCTCTCACCCCTCATAAATTCATCACCAAGTCCTACAGATTCTACTTCTTAAATTTGTTCTTTTCCTTCCATCTCCATGATCACAGCCTTAGATCAGTTTGATTTACTTCCTGCTTGGATTACCACAATAGCCTCCTGTTTTCCCTGACTCCAGTCCTGGTCTCCTTAAATTCATCACACCCCGCTCCAAAAGTGGTTTTCCTAAAATGCACTTCTCATCATCCTACTCCGTTGGTTATGGAACCCACAGATGGCTTCCCATCTGGACAAAGTTCAAACTCTTGATATTATATACCTTTTATGGTCTGGCAATTGCCTTCTCTGGTTTTACCTTTTACTTCTCCTGTGTTCCCTCCAACCCACCCTATAGTCCTGCTGTCCCCGAGTTTCCCTGAGCATGCCATGCTCTCCAGTGTCAATGCGGTCTCCTCTTTCATCTTTCCCACCTGTTTAACTCGGACCACTCCTGACCGACTTCTGTTCATCTTTAAACATTCATCTCAAGTATCATCTCTTCCAGGAAGCCTTCAGTGGCTTGCGTGGTTTGTACTGAATACCACTTTTCTAGGTTGCATTCCTATCGGGGTAGTAATTATCACACAGTGCCATCAATGTTATGCTGGCTTCACGACCCAACAGGACTGTGACCTTCCTTAGAGCAGGAAGGTGTTTTCATTAGTCTTTCTGTCCCAGTGTTTAGCGTGATGAGTCTAATATGTAATTGGCATTTGAAAAACAAAGGAATGAATGGTATAGTGGAGATTCCTTTGTTGGGAGTATATCAGGCCAAATGATCTCTCTGGTCCCTTCCAGCTCTAAAAATGATAAACGGAAGAGAGATGGATGTTCATAAGAACACAGGGCCCGGAATCATATAACCTGGGACCTGAATGACAGTCACCCTACTAGACAGAATTAGTTAGACTGCACGGCACTGGGCAGCCTAGACAGCCCCAGCGCGGGATCCGGCACTTGGGAAGAAGCATCTCCGAGTCAAATTTTGAGTGAGCCCTTTGGACTCTTTTGTAATTTAAAAAAAGCTAAATAATTATGTCAGATGAAGCCATAGGAAACCAATTTTGACAAAAAGACATTGCATTCCTTACTCTGTCCATGTTCCCAGCCCCACTAAGTTTCCATGTAATTTACAGCTGAGGTCATTACCATCACGCTGCGCTTGACTCTCAGGGGAGGTTTAGGCCTGTCCCACTGGAGCAGAAATGAGGTGAAGTCCTTTTTCCCTTTTAAAAATTCTCCTTTGTTAAGGTGAATAAGGTTGGCCCTTTTAAAAGGGATCTTAAAGGCAACAGCAAAACAAAAAAAGTAAATTAGACAAAAGAAGCACATTGATTTTATGTTCAGTATATTGATTCAAAGCCCAAGACAACTCATTGAGTCATACTTTCTATTCAACATGCCATGTCCATCGATAGACTTTTTTCCTTCTCCCTGTTGAGGAGACCCTAATAGCAGGAGCAAGAAAGATGATAACAATAGCGATAACACTTACTGAGTACTCTCTATTCTTATGTTAACTCAATTCTCATAACATCCCATGAGTTAGATATTTCCAC
>VMDR010027827.1:0-13409 GCA_007922815.1 Macrotus californicus | reverse complement strand
AAGGACACTTTCTGCATTATTTGATTCTGTAAGAGAAGAAAAACAGTGAACGCAAAATACTAGAATGTGGTTCATTCTTAAATAAAAATGCAGTTAGGTGAGTGAAAGTCAAGGACATTGTGCAGTGACAAGTGTCTCGCTACTATATTTCTATGTTATATGACACAGCTCATGAGATTTCAAATATTAAGAGCAAATGAGTGTAAATAAATATACATTCCTCTTACAATGGAATAAAGCTATATATATATATATATATATATATATATATATATATATATATATATATTCCAGGTAGTTACTTTCCTTAAACACCTAAAGTTTCTTTGGAGAACTGAGCATGTGAGTGCCAGGATGCTTGGCTGAATACAGCAGTTGGCATAGAGATGTGTGAAAGTTCCCAGCAAAATAAAGATGCCTGACGTGGATGGGCAGCAGTGAAGACGTGGCAGCCTCCCACTATGTTTCCTATCCCTCCAGAACATTGGCTGCCATGACTGCTGAAGAGGAGAGCTTGGGGGAAGTTGATAACGGAGCACAATATGCCTTGGTTACTCCAATGGTCCTATGATAAAGGTTAGAGGGATGACTCTAGAAAGCAGTTCGTACCTGGCTTGAATATCTCTGTAATAAAGTTCTATTTTTGGGGAGGCATAAAGGGAAGGGGAGAAAAAAAGAAAAGAGAAAATGGCTGTGTTTTGGCCCCTGCCATAGGCTTGACTAATAATCTTGAAATCTTGGAATGAATCTAACTGTGTAGTAGATGTTTCACAGCCCTGTTCACCAATCTCATTTGTTTTCCAGAAGAACGTTTTTAATGTGTGTCCACTTACATGTTTGTCTCCCTATCTTTCCTGCTTTCTGCTACAACTCTTTATTCTTCATGCTTATCCAATCATTCCCCTTGGTGAGCACTTGAGCGAGTTTTTGAATCTTCTGAGTCTCTTTTCTAACATCATAATTTAGAGTGGGTGGGAATGGAGGCAGGTTATATCAAATGTTAACTGGAATCAAACAAATGGGGCCTCTTGACTGAGAAGGAATACATACCTGGGACCCTTGGGCAAATCAATTGCATTCAGCCCTGTTTGGCAATGCCAGAGCTTTGGAAAAGGTGCAACATGTAATTTGATTAGCAGGTGTCCAATGAAAAATGAGCCTTATTTAAAAATTCTTCATTGAAGTTGGGGCCATGAGAAGACCACATGTGTCTGAGCACTTTGAAGATTCTAGCACTCTATCTTCAGCGTTTCCTCTTTTATACTTATGTGGTAGGTGATTTATTTAATAAGAATGTCTTACATTAATATATGCATTTCCATTTAGAAAGCACTATCAATACATAATCTGTTGATTTTTATTCTTGTCATATTCCTGCATGATAGGTACGGTAGACATTATTATCCTTACATTAGAAATACAGAGAATTAGCCTCAGAGAAGTTATGTGGCTAGGTGGGTTACATCAGAATCATATTCAGTATTGTTCACTGAGCATCTAATAAGTATTGGGAAATTTGATACATGCAGACAGGTATTAAATTTCTGTTATTGTTCATAACAATTCAGTGAAATTTGTGGTATTACTTGCTTAAGCCAATAAGTTTGAGAGCATGGACATCCCTGTTGAGAATCATGCAGCTTTTAAGGAATAGAGCTGAGATTTCAGCTCAGGTGGAGTAAATTCAATTCCATTGTACTTTATACCGACAACGCTGAAAGTAACACTCTGAGCTGTTACTATGGTGTAGCATCTGGATCGCACAACTAGTCACTCAAATCTGGTCCTGCTCCCACTGATTTCCTTCTAGATCTATGCCCTAAAATTCTCTTCTCATCATGCCAGCCAGGCAGCAGGACGCAGATATAGCATCACAATTATTTTAAGAATAATGGTAATAAAAGCTAGCACTTATTGGACATCTACCAGGTGACCTGTGCTAACTTTGAATATGCCTCAATACAGAATGTATTGAACAACTACAAAAATAAAATAAAATAAACATGTTGTTGGTTGGGAAAAAAAGAAAAAAAAGTTCTTATTTCCTAACTGTTCTTTAAATATATCTTTATATTAAAATATAACAAATGGTCAGAGGAAGAAAAAAAATGAGAGAGTGCATTTTTGATGTTGGATTGCTGACAGCTTTCAAGCCCTACCACTCCTCTTCATCCTTCTGCCCAAAGCTGGGCAGGCTGCTGAGAAAGCCTGGTGCCCCCCACTTTGGCTCCAGCAGGAGTTCCAACCCATGCACTCCCTGGCCTGTGCAAGAGGAGCCTCAACCCAGTCCCAGTCCCTAACCAGCAGAAAACCCTAAACCAGTTGTCCCCCTCTGCTCTCTCAAGTCATTTTTTGGCCCTGCTTAGGGGCCCGCCCTGCTCCTCTCATGAAGTCTTACTATACCTATGAGCAGTAATTCTTTTCATACTTCTTTGGTGTGTGTGTGGCATCATGAGTTTTATCACTCAAATCAAATTTGCAGCGAGAGGTTAATCCTAATTCTGCGGAGTCCTCAAAAATACATCACCACTAATCCTGCAACCTTGCAGTTATTAGTGTCTGTTTACAGATGAGGGACCTGGCGCACAAATGAAGAACTAGCGTCCCAGTCTCTGTGTATGCACCGAGTGATAGAAGTTGGCTGGGTGGCTAAGGAAGAAATTGGAAAGGAATTTGTTTGTACAAGCTTAAGAAAATCCTTCTTAGTGTTCCCTGAGAAACAGCAACTTGAAAGACTTGAAATATCAGATGACTAATGCTTGAGGTAGATAATGTTTTATGAGATTTTATAAGGTCCTTGGTAGGTGTTCCAAAGACAAGTATAATGAAAATTGATATTTCACAAGTTTATGCCCATTCATAATCGAATTGTGTCCTTCAGATGTATAAAAGCTCACCCTCAAAACAGTTTTGAGTTATGTTCCCTGAAGAAATAGATTGGAAAATATAATTTTGGCCTAATTTTCTCTCCTTGCTTGGTCTGGAGAAAGTATAATTGAAATGCATTACCTTCTACAATCACTCACCAGAGTTTCTGTGAAATTAGAATGCTATACACAGTCTTTCCTTTCCTAAACTTTATCCCCTTCCCCTAATTCCAAAACCCGATTGTAGCACGATACTGAGCTCCTTTTGTCGCTAGTAGCCGTGATTCCGCCGTCTGTCTGACAGAAGCATGCATTGACAGTGAGAGCCTCAAGCCGAAGAATCAGGGATGATTCTCAAGCGTAATGCCCACTCATTGACAACATGAGAGCATTCTCCGAGTGTCTTGGCCCTAACAAGTCAGAGGGGTCTGCCATGTAGGGCCTGGAAGACATCAGTTGTAAGAGCTATTTCTGAGAACTCAAGGCGGAGTCTGTGAAATGCTACCTACTTTTCAATCTTTTCTATTAAAAATGATTGCATGGTTGTTTTGGTAAAAAATCTTGAAGCATCTTCCTAATATAGAACTTACTCTAATGTACACTGTTTGCAATTAGTTATTCTTAAGACATGCTTTATTTTCTTAACACTAGTTCCACTCCAAAGTATTAAATTCCTTTGGTAATCTATATTTCTTTATAATAGTTTTCTTATACAAACATCATTTGCAATAGTCATAGATTTGTTTTAACCTTAACTATAGAAAACTTATCTTCAGTTTTTGCCATTGTGTGCACGTTTTTATTCTACAAACTCATTCTCAACGTATCTTTTCTTTTAACAAACTCTTAGTAGGTCTAGTGTAAGGGAGTCTCTCTTGGGCTTCTGTAATTTGTACAGAGGCCAGAGATGTGTACAGTGAATGTCTGACTATAGCTGATAAGACAGAAGACAGACGTGAAAAGCTTACTTCCTTGAATTCTGAGAAACCTGAAAAGAATAGCTTCATCTTCAAATTAAGTGAAAATGAAGATAACTGGCAAAGGCCACGTAATCGCATTAGGTATTGTCAAAGTAAATCATTATTCTATACTTGCCGTTGTGTACCAGCAGCACTCACTGCGTTAGGCCAGACCTCTCAGCACTTGCTGTGGACAGCAAACACGGAGCCTGACTGCCTGCAGGAAGGCCCATGGAGGAGCAGTGCCACAGAAGAGGTGAAGGGGAGAGTGCGGTCTCTCAACAGTCGGGACAGCACTTATTGGTCAGTCCTAGAGGCTCTCGAGGATAATAATTGGTACCACACTAGTGACTCCAGAAAGTTCTTTAGAAGAATTGTGTAACATTGAGTTTGGGAACAGTTCTATCACTTTACATCAAAGCATTTTAAGTTCCTTTTGATCAAATATAGGGCAACTAATTTTCATTCATCTGCTCTCCAGCCCATTGTGTGTGCACGGTGGAGAGGGGGGTGATCTAGAGTCTAGGTACATACTCAGAGTTAATATCAGGATATTTGGATTCATATTATATCTCTTTATTTGGCCATTGTATAGCTAAGCAAGTTCCTTAATTCCTCTGAAATACAATTTTCTCATCTTTCAAATGGGAACATTATACTCTATGTCATAGAAGGGTTGTAAGAGTGAAGTGAGATGATGCTTTCAGACTGTGAACTTTAGAAAATGGTTATTTTTCTCTCAATCTTGACTATTAGAATCAACTTCCTATTACTTGGGTGGTGGTCTTGAGTGCGTGTAAGTGTTTGTTTGATTTGATGGTAAGGATGCTGTTGGAAATAATGGTATTTAAAAAAATGCTTTTTTATGAAATTCAGCTAAGCAGCTAAAATTTCCCTTTCTTGCCTCATTTTCTAAGCTGTGTTAAAATCTACACTAAAATGGATCACAGGGACAAATGCCATGGACCAAGAAAGGGCAAATAATCCTAGGCAGCACACTTGAAAGTAAACCAAAGTATACCTTCTTTATAAAGTTGTGCCAGGATTAATTAAAGCAAAATTTAATGAACCAAAAAAAGACTTTATACCCTGTAGACGTAAACACTAAACATCTAGCTCTAAGCTAGGAGTTAGAATGCCCTAAAGATCTCAAAATTATTATAAAAAATTGGCACAGTTCCAAATGTCCCAACAGGTCCTTAGTTTTAGAAAATGAGGAGGGGAGGGTGCAGGAAAGTGGAGAAAAAAGCTACTTTCACCAGCTCTTATATCACTGTGAAAACTGAAACACCTCCACAAATCAAATTTTTAACATTTGGAATCAAAATGTTATGGATGCAAATCAGCTTTGCCTTGAGAGAGCCAAACATCTCAACCCCCCCCAAAAGTATTAATCAATCATTTAATTGAACTCAGAGAAGTAGGTTGATATAAATTCATGTGGCAGGTACTATTAGGGAGGGATCAAAATGTACTTCATAAGTGTCAGATAGGTGTGTCTTTTTCTAGGCAGTTTGAAGTATAAACCCCTAGATTTCATCTCTTTATTTAATTTGGCCTCAGGATCTTAGGCACTCAAGGTGTTATTATCACCTTATGGATAAAGGAATAATGTCAAGAGGTGTGAAGTGGCTTTGCCAAGGTGGTAGGTATAGCTACAAGTTCCAGAACCAAGTTTTGAAATTCAAGTTTTCTTACCGAGTAAAGTTGTTCCTCTCTACATTGGCACATTTTTAAATAACCGGGGATATACCTGTTTTATTCAACTAATTTTATTAATAGCCTTCTCAGAGAAATAGGAACATAGCTTCCTGGGAAATTCAGGTTTATTTACCCCAGAGGATAATGAGACATTTGCCTGGTGACCTGCACCTGTGCCCTGGCCGGGACTGAATGGAGCCCTCTCAACGTGCAAAATCTGCCCTCTGCCTGGTGATGGGGCATCCATGAAACAAATGTACCGTGGAGTGTCAAGCCCTGCTTTCGAAATGTCTATGGGTCAAGTCCCAGTGGATGACCTGCTGTAATGACCAACATTGCCTAGGGAAACTAAAGACATTTTCGTAGATTTGTAGTCTTCACGTACTCTCACTCTGAAAAATCAACTGAGAAGTAATTTTAGTACGTTATTGTTAAACACTGTTTTGTACAAAAGTGTTTTAAAACAACTTCTGTGTATTTAACTCTGGAATTATACAGTACTATACTGTATGTAGCTCAATAGATCTCAGACCAGTGTGTATAATATGTACACATTTATGTTTTTCCTTTATTAAAATATGGTATATTTAGTCTTCTAATATCCTGCTTTGAGAAATCAAGAGGATCATACTGAAAGTGAACTGATTTTTTTTTACTGAAAGAAAAAAATGAGTTATCATAAGAATTGCTATTATAAAGGAATGTGAAAATAACCCAGCAAGATAAAAATACATATAAAATGTCATCCTATTAAAAAAATGGACATCTCCTCGGTAATTAACTAACTGATCAAGCAGGAAGACCTTGCCCTGTCCCATGCTTGGATTCAGTAATAGGCCTCCAAATCCCACCTTAATATTGTAAGTTTTATCTTCTTTACTCTTTTCCTTTCTTGCAGAGTTTGAACTGACCTTCTAGAGAGGCTATGGATGATTGATAAGACCAACAGCCTAGTTTTGGGTGAGAATGCAGCCTTGTTCATTCTTCAAATGGTAGTTAACACAGAGGAAAGGAACAGGCGGGCACAAGCACTAAGAGTGTAGGCTTAAGAGTACCCAGAGCCTCTCTGGCCTGTGAAGGACATATGTTTTGTTAGAAATGTTTTCATAATTTGAACATTCTGGGCCACCTCACTGTGTTGGTTAGGAAGCATGACAACAGAACTACAGGCATACCTTGTTTTATTGTGCTTTGCTTTATCAAGCTTCATAGATGCTGTGATTTTTTTTAATTGAAAGCAAGACCCTCTACCAGCAAAAGTTTACTACTCACTTTGTTGCCATACTTGCTCTAGTGTAGTGATCTGGAATAGAACTCACAGTACATCCAAGGTATACATGTAAATGCCAGTGGAAATAGACCCAAACGCTGACAAGGAAATGGTATTTTATGTGGTATAAGGACAAGCTTGGGGGCTTGAATGGGCTGAGATCTAATGGTGACTTTGTTGCTTTCTACCTGAACAATCTTGAGCACGTGTTAATTAGTCTCAGAGGCTTAGTTTTCTTGTCTATAAATATGGCCAATAATGTTATTTTCCTGAGTAATTATTATGGCTAATTATTATTGACTTAAATATGCAGTACATATTCAATCTTACTATTCGTAAGTCTAGAACACTGTCTTCCTTGTAAAATTTGTGTGATTTGTACATTACAGATCACCTCCAACAGGAGAGGATCACTTCCATCCACCACTCCCTTTTTTGGAATGTAGAGAGACAAGTGAAAACCTCCCCTCTGTATAGAGTTTTAGAATAAATTGTCCAATCAGGTGATGAATGCATTGACATAGCGGTCATTTTCTTCTTTTCTATGAAAACAGCAACACCAAGGTTTAATTATTTTCAAGCCACTATTCTAAATGCTATTAATTCACATGCCAGGGCCAGTCAGGATCAGAATGAGCTTGCTCTTGATGCAAGTGCTTGTGGCGTAGAGAGACAAGTGTGACGTTTCAAACACAGAACCCTCTGATTTTCAATGTGCTCTCCCAGTTGTGCTAGGAAACAGTCCCAAGTGAAAAGCTACCTTTCCTGTTTGAAAATGGCCTGAACAAACCCTCTCTAACAGAAGTCAGGCTCAAGCACCTGAGAAGGCGCATGCAGGCTCTTTAGCCTCCTGTCCCTGTACCTTTCCTCCCTCCCTCCATTGCTCAGGTACCCTACTGAAGCATCCTGCTACTTGGAATTGAGTAAAAGTGGTGGCTGCGTAAAGAGGGCAATAAATGTAAATGATACCTGTGGGTAATAGGTTTGAAATTGCTGTGTTCCTTGGTAACTGGATATAATTACAAGTACCCTGGATTCCACCAGGCTACGGTGCAATTATCACTCTCATTTTCAGAATAAAAGAGAAGGATTGCAACAGTGTTGCCACAATTCAGGAATGTGAGAAGAGGGATCTGAGCAGAAAGATATCGGTAGTTCTACATATTTTTCTCGGTGCTCATTTCACATTTGGAGCCTGTGTATTTATAAGCCTAAAAGCACACAAATCTATGTGATTAAATCTGAGTAAGTTACAATATATCACCATTATAGTAAGGCTACTGCAGGGTTCCTTAGTAAGTTAAAAAATTTTTTTTTTAAATATGGGAAAGTCATGAGTGATATCACTGCATTGTAGCTATGGGCAAGTTACTATATATTTTGGAAGTAATTAAAGACAATTGAGTGATACCTCCTAGCCTGATGAATGATTCCGCTGAAGCCTGGCAGCAGGGAGACCCCTGTGTGTTTCTGTGCATTCCCATAGTACTTACTGGGGTAATGACTGTTATTGCCGTGGTGTAACAGCAGGGTGCACTGCTCCCTGGGTTTCCCAACAGCTCTGCCATGATTAGAAGCCAAAAGTGATGGCTGTTTGCTAAATACCAATCACGATCTATTCCTATGCTGTTCCATAGTAATTACCAGATGACATACTGCTGTTTCTCAGGATATTTACTTTGGAAAAATGAGAAAAAAAATTAAGTGAAATGTATCATTATTATTATTACTTTATGGCTTAATGACATCCTTTCTAATTTGGATGAATATGTACTTTGAAATTGTTACTGAGTAGTAATCATTGAGTCTTATACCAGGTTTGCCACGGCCTCCTAGGTTGCCAACGTGGGGTTGCCACCATGTTGGTGGCGTTGGTCAAGCTTCATGGTTCAAGCAGGAGGGAGGGGGTGGCAGAAAGCAGGAAGATAGGCTTGTCATACATGGTCATCCTGTACACTTGAACAGTGATATTTGAATATTCTGGATCCACATGTCCCTCCTCAAAGTCTAAGAAGAGTACCAGTGTGGCAATCAAGAGGATGCACTGTCAGCAGAACAAAACCTCAAATCTGTCAATATTGTTCTTTGACCTTATGTGATGCTATAGAGAGAACTGTCTTTGCTTAAAATATTTTGACTTTGTATGTGTGCAAAAAGTAATTTCCTCCCACACTTCTAAGTTGTTCTGGCTGGGCTAATAATTAAATTGACATAAGACAGATTAACGAGAGAAAACAACCAAATTTGATACAACATGTGGGGTTGCCCTAAGAATATGATACCAGAGGACAGACTGAGTAGTTGAGGTTTATAAACCATCTTGAGCTAAATAGAAAGGGGGCAGGAGGGTGTGGTTTGAGTCTTCAAAGAGCAGGAAGGCCATTTACTTGGAGAAAAATAATAATTGCTTGGTAAACACATGTTTGCCAGGCCAGCTTTAACAAGGGACACAGAAGACTTTAAACAAATGGGCCTTGCTAGGTTCCTCCCTGCTCATCACACGCTAGTGCCTATTAAACTAGTTATCTATGCTGACATCTCCCTTCCTAGAGCTTGTCCTCTTTCTAAATTCCTTTCAGGCCGTTAGGGGGATGGTCTTTTGTTTCTTTAAAATAAACAGCTTAAAATCCTCAATATTCCAAAAGACATATTTTGGGGTTGCAAACTCTGCTTCCCCTCAACTTAGTGTCTACATCAATGATTATACTACCCATGGATTCTGATGTTTTCACTTTAGATTCTGTCACTTCCTTAACCCTGGATTTTCATTTGGGAAAACGTGACTTATGTTAGTGTAGGAGAAGCACTTTGGGTGGCAGGTTGGAGTGTGTGATTCTGGTCTGGCTCTACCTTTATAGAGATTATACCTGACCAGGGACAGTGACAGTAAGACATACAATCCTTGGTTCCTGTCCGCCTGAGTTTGAGCCCCCGCTTTACCACTTATTTATGAGCAGGGGCTCCATGGGCAAATGTCTTAACCTCCTTGAGCCTCGATTTCCTCACTTGTAAAAAGGGTGAATAATAGTACCTACTTACAGGTTTATTATAAGATTTCATGAGAGAATTATGTCAAATGTTTATCAAAATACCTATACAGAGTAGGTTCTCATTAAATGTTAGCTATAATTATTCAATTTGAGTCTTAATAGGAAAGTATTAGTTGGTCCTTAAGGTTCCTTTTATCTACACAAATTTTGGATTCAGTGATATTTTATCTTTGTGGATATGTCAAAGGCAGAAAATAGATACACACACGTTAAATTAGAACTACTTCGTAAATTGAAATATCTTGTTTTCTCAGTTCTCCACTTTACACACAAGCCAGCCAGGAAATCTGAATTCCAAACTCTAGCTGTAGCAGAAACAAAAGAGGAAAGAATCTCAGACTGATCAAAGAGGAAGTAAGAAAAGTCCACCCACCCTTGACATTGGTATTTATAGTACTCTATGTGGAATTAAACCCAGAAGTGGCAGCCCAATGAGAGAAAGCTGTAATGAGGTCAAATCGGTGAGATATCTGACACGCTCTTCCTGTAAGAGTCTGTGTGAAAAGTGTTGAGATTTCTCTAAGTTTTAGAACTTGTCTAAAGAAAGGATTTTACGTTGAACACTACTCATCTATCCATTTTCCCCATGTACTATTTAGTTTCCTCGTCAATTTCTTCAACTTGAAATTGCTTTACACCATCAAAGATCCTGGGGCTGAAAGAATTTCTCCCATTGCTACATAGCACAGAGACTTAGAAAGTGACCCTCTCAATAGAGAGGCTAGAACTCTAGTCAGTGCCTAGAAATAAACTTCTGTAGTTAGTATTGTAAAAAGTAAGAATGAGAGAGCGAAGCTTTTATATTAATGGTTCTGTGCAATGCTAGACCTTAAGCATTTGATGGAAACTTTACACTTGTGTAGGACTGAGACACCTGAAGAATGACTCTGAATTTCATGCAGTTAGTGTTAAAACTTCCTACATACTGAAGCTGAGCACAAACTGCACAAAACTGAACGTCAAGGAGCCTGCCCACGATGCAAACTGGGCAGATCAGGAAGTTTGTAAGACCCAGACATTTTAACTTCAAGCTACACGTGTAGGGGTTGCACCAGCCCACAGCATATAGTATCACAGTGTTGTGTCTATAATAACATGCATTTTAATTGTTTAGTAAATCAGATATGTTTGAAATATCAGTGAGTGGGTTCTCAGAGTGTGAGTTAACCCATTTTACTGTCTTTTGAAGGCCTTGGAAAAAGAGGTAAATGGAACAGACCAAGATGATAATTGTGGAAAAGGATTCTTACATGCAGAGAAGTCAGGCTTGGTGGGTGGTACCCAATGCAGAATTCTGAGTGCCTTCTTTCTTGACTAGGGAGGTGATGAGGCACATGTGGCCCCTGCAAATCTATTCCCTGCTAATGCTGTATCCTTCATCATTTCACTGTGGCATGCCCGTCCATCTTTGCGAGCACAATTTTTTATTAATCAGCGAAACGTTTGGGCCTTTGAAATTGAAATGGATTTCAGTCTTCTTTATATATTAATTATTGATAAATGGAGCCTTAGAGACAAGGAAGAAGCCTGGCATGATTAAAGACAGATAGTTTTTAATTTTATGTCTCTTGCAGTGACAGAGAAATTTAGTTTAATAGGAGTAATTTTTCAAAGAAGATGTAATCATGAGGGAGGGTGTACAGAAAAATGGGCAAAGCATACTAAAAAAGAAAGAACTTTAGGAGACATTGGCTGATTCCATGGATGACCTAAAAATTTCCTAGAAGGCATTATCAAGAGGTAGGAATAGAAATTCTGTGAAAGATGCAGGTATAAACTGTAATCCAAGAAGCAGATTCTAATATATTATTTTCAAAAGGCCTATATTTCCAGCCAAGACTATTTCATATATTTTACATTACTTTAGACTTTCCTAAAATATACAGTCTCAAGCAGCCTTAATTATGTAATGTCCCAAACATAATATAAAAATGCCATGAAATACAGTAGAAAAACTATAACGCAAATAGGATTGCTGAGTTTCAGCCTAGTTCCATAATTTTTAGCTTGCTTTGAGGCGGTCACTTAACCTTATGGAGTCTCAGTTTCTCCATATGGAAAATGGAGATACCATCCCTTCCACCAGGACCATGCGTAGTTTCTGAAGATGACAAAAAGAAATTATCATGAGTAGTTTCTGAGGCTCTTCTCACCTCAAGACATCTAAGATTTTCTGATAAAATAAACATAAATCTTTTTATAGATCCATCAGTTACTATTTCACACCAACATGTTCCTTTTTTATTCCCCACAAATATATCTGAGCCTTAGGATGACGGTCTATCTGAAGATTAAAAACAGAAAGAAAGAAAAAGAAATCATAGTCCGCACTTGTAAGGATTTCTCACTTCTTAGATCTTATTTACTGGTGAAAAATCTGCATTTTTATAGGCTCCTACAAAATAGACAAGGCCACCCCCCACCCCACCATTTCTAGGTTAGGATGCGACTTCCACTGCTGACTTTAGAGGAGTCAACCTGGAAGAGGGAAACAAAGCATTACATTAGGTGGGGTAAACTGGAAGAAGGAAGCAGAGAGAAAGAAGAAGAGGAAGCCTTGCCTTTTTTCAGAAGTGTGAGAACACCACTGGGCACTGGGCGAGGCTGCGTTTCAAGTCTGTATACTTCAGATTTGGCTGTCTCATTGACAGGGGGCAAAAGTCCCTGTATACCACCCAGCCTTGCCTATTTTAATGATTACCTCTTAACTGACTTCCCATATTAATCTTCCTAAAACTTTTTCATTATGTTCTTACCCTGCTCAAAAGCCTTCAATGGTTCTCACTGGCCCCGCACTAAATCCATCTTTCTTCTTCTCTTGCTGCTTTGCGATCTCTTTCCCTTTTCAGCTCATTTTATGTCTCATGTGTCTCTTACCTCCTCAATAACATTGCCAGCTTCCATGGAGTATGAAACTTGCCTTACACAATTACTCCCCTGTAACCTGTGTAGAGTCAGAACTCAATAAATGTCTTGCGATTGATTGTTACTTTGTAATTTAGCATTTGCATTTACTGTTTTATATTTCGTGTTAATTTTTGTTAGCATTACTATTTTCACACTGGATTATATATTTTAAAGTTATAATGTTATCTTGAACTTTAATACACCTGAAGGCTCTGTCAGCATTCGATTTTAAAGAGTTTTTTGCTAATTGATTGATGCTAAGATGTATGTTTTCTCAGCACTAAAGCCCTTTTTTCTTAGTGAGCTCTTTAGAGAAAGAATTACCATATGACATTTTTTCTGATCTACACCCTTCCTTTTTCTAGCCACCCAACATACATGTGCACACAAGCAGACAGGAACCCAGCTGGGGACAATTATTGTTAAGTCCGCATTCTACAGAAGGCATCACAGCCTCAGTTTCTCTGCTCTGGGTGCCGGGGTTTCTACTGTCATTGACAGAGCTCCACCCGGCAGAGGTACCTGCCCATAACACCTGAAAGCATACTTTAACTACGGACTTTATGGCAACAGTAAATATAGTAGTTGAGAAAGACTAAAACCTACACATATAATGAGAAGTGTATGTCCTTTATCACACAGTTTAAATATGCAG
>VMDR010027826.1:0-13411 GCA_007922815.1 Macrotus californicus | reverse complement strand
CTCTCTTCCTCCACAAAGCAATGCAAAAATGAATTGTTAAATCTTTTTTTTAGTAACATGCTAGAAATTATTCAGAAATAACCAAGATGATAATTTCTATTTAATATCTTTTATATAGTTCATTGAAAATATGAAATATTTTCAAACTAGTATAAAATCATTGGAAAATGAACAGAACCCTATGTTGGTAACCCAGAGACACCTGTTTCAGCTTCACCCACAATCTTTGTCCTCCTGAGCAAGTCATTTACCCTCCCTCAGCATTATTATTTTAATTAATAAAATAAAAATATTAATTCAATGACCTCCAGTTAACTCCCATTTTACACCACCCTTCTCTCTGATTGGATCCCTTTCCTAATTCTTATTGCCATCTACCTCATCCCTTCCTATTGCATTTTTACCTCTTACGTTAAGCTCCAAAGATTTATGTTCCAACCCAGATCACCTTGTGATTTCTTCCTGTATAAGAGAGCTGTCTGTCATCCTGGCTGCAGTCATATGCCATCCCTCATTCTGTAATGGAGATTGAATGACAGGGACCAGCTGTGTTCTGAGAAAAGCTTAGACGCAATGATAGTCAATGGCTAGATAAGACACAGGCTAAATTAGATAGTGCAAGATGCTATTTCTGAGGAAAATTCCCCAGAGGTTCTTTCAAATGGTGAAGAACATATTTTCTGATTAGAAGAAAATAGCACTGCCCACTTGAAGTGAGTATACTAGTATAGCTCACATTCACTTGTGAAAATTGTTTTGTATAAGTACCACCTCCTCATAAATTACAGGGCTATATTTATTTAAAATGGACATTCATTCTGAGTTTTGATCCATATTTGGCTTAGTAAAAGACCAACTCAGAAGGTTTAACAGTCCAAATAAAGATTATAAAGGATTTCTCAAATTAAAAAATTGTTGATAAGAAATTTTCCTGTGAGCCCTAGGTAGTATCTATGTACTGCAAATTGCAAGTGGGAAAAATATACTCTACCAGGGGACATCAATATGCTGATGAAAATAAAACATTTTAAAATTAAGATGTGGCCATTATTTTATTTCTTGAGATAAAAATAAAAATTGAACACACATGATTATGCATAAATGTTAGGACATTCATAGAATTACTATTTTCGTGCAAAAGGGTTAATATTATCCACTTTTGGTGAAAACAGAGGAAATTGCTCAAATCATGGGGGACACTAGTTCATAAGCTGCATGAACTATTAACAAAATAAACTCCAGAGTTTATGCAATTCCCTCAAGAAAAATAGATAATTTAAAGAATAGCGTCAAGTTCCCTCAGGGCATCTGTGCAAACTATACTTTCTGGGTCATGTCAGGAAAACAAACCTCTTTAAGTATTTCAAGCAAGAGCAGATTTAATTTGGAGAATTGGATGTTTGCAAAAGCAGTGGCAGGACTGGAGAAATAAAGTAAGAAGTGGTGACTTTGGTCAAGATAATGGTGTAGGTAAACATGATACTTGCCTCCTCCTACAACCACATCAAAATTACAACCAAACTACAGAACAATCATCATTCAGAACTACATGAAATCAGACTGAATAGAAGTCCAACAACTAGGGAATTAAAGAAGCCACATCAAGACTGTTAGGAAGAGCTGAGATGCAGAATGTGCTAGTCACACACCCATATGTGGCAGATAAAAATTGGGAGGTATATCTTAGTTGCAGAGGTTTCTTCTGAGGAGCAAGAGGTCCCATACCAAGCCCCCTAGCCCAGGGTCCCAGTGCCAGGAAGAGTAGTCCCCATAACTTCTGGCTGTAAAGACCACCAGGGATTGAGGCTGAAGAAAACAGAGGGCTCCTGGAGTCCCAGGCAATTCCTTTTTAAGAGCCAACACACAAACTTACTTGGACTCATTCCCAGTGAGCTTCATTGCTGGGGCAACAGCTTGAAAAGCACAGAGACATATAGGGAGGAACCGATTTGTCCAACACCAAGTTGTCCTCCAAGGAACTGGAGGTAGGTCAGTTTTCTCCCAGACTGAAGGGCTGGCTGAAGCCATTGTCCCTTTGCTGAACACTTTCCCCAGAGAGACAGCAGATGGGCACCATATATGAGTTTCAATAAACCTGGCTAACATTGTTTGCCTCACCCTGGTGATTCCCTGAGACCCCCACCCCACCCAACTTTTGGGCAAACCCAAGCCCTTTTCAGTGGCTTCTCTATACAAACATCCTGTCTTGGCTGATGCTTCAGACTTTCCTAAAATCTTTCATACAAGCAGCATCTGTTCTTGATGTGTTGTATATCTCTTTCTAAGTGGCTACAGGCTGGGCATTAGCAGTGGCCTTTCCTTAGCACCTCCAAGCCCAGCATTAGTAGCAGCCATCTGCAGATTGCTTTATAGCTCTTGCCGGTGACTCCATGCAAAACACAAGTGGTAGCTGACCTTGAACTGCACTTTCTAGGAAGCCCCAGAATCAATGCACCCAAAGGACAGATTCAGATCACATTAATACACCACCACCCAAATACCTCCACAAGTGACATATTCAGTGGGTACCGGATCCACGCCGACATAAGCCCTGCTCTATGGGGTGGGTCCCTGCATTGCTGATCCTCTAGAGTAGTCAGAGGTTGGTGGTCAGTGGTCACAGCCAATCCTTGCAGTTGACTTGCTGAGGGGCAAAATCCTTCCCATTAGCGTCCCAACAGAAATCAAGACTCAGCTACAAGAGGAGTACACAGCCAACATGGTGGGGAGCATACCTGTAGTGTATAGTCTGGGTGATTAGGAAGGCTGTGCAACTGGACTGTACAGAACACTTAGTACATTAGGCCACTCTACCAAGCCTGGAGATGTAGCATCTCTACCTATTGTATAGAAACAAACACAGGGATATTGCCAAAATGAGGAGACAAAGAAACCTGTCCCAAATGGAAGAACAGAACAAAACACCAGAAAAATAAAAGCTAAACAAAGTGGAGAAAAGCATTCTATTAGATATAGAGTTCAAAATAGTGGTTATAAGGAAGTTCAGTGAACTTAGGGAAAGAGTAAATGAACTTAGTGAGAAGTTCAAAGAGAGATAGAAAATATAAAAATGAAAATAGAATCCATAAAAAAGAACTAGTCAGAAATGAAGAACACGAGACTCCAGCCAAGATGGAGTGTGTAGGTAGACACACTGTGCCTCCTCACACAACCAAAAGAAGGACAACAACAAATTTAAAAACAAGAAACAACCAGAACTGACAGAAAATCGAACTGTATGGAAGTCCGACAACCAAGGAACTAAAGAAGAAATTTTCATCCAGACCAGTAGGAGGGGCAGAGATGGGTGGGCTGGGCAGAGAGGACTCGTGGGCAGGACAGCTGGCGGATTGGCGTGGTGGGCCGGGAGAGGTAGTGACTGCGGACTGGGGGTCCCACTGCCTCGGGCAGATAAACAAGGAGGAACAACTGGGAAGCAAGACAGACCCTGCAAACCAAAGTTCCAGCACGGGGAAACAAAGCCTCAAAGCCTCTGATTGAAAGCTCCTGTGGGGGTTAAGGCAGCAGCAGCGGGAGAAACTACTGGACTCACAGGGGAGTGCATTGGAGAAAACCGGCAGAGAGCAGAGCAAGCGCCATTGTTCCCTCTCGGTCCCCTCCCCCACAAATAGCATTACTACACAGCAGCGTGGGTTCCCCTGCCCTGGTGAACACCTAAAGCTCCGCCCCTTACTACGTAATAGGTGTGCCAAGACAACAAAAATGGCCCAAATGAAAGAACAGATCAAAGCTCCAGAAAAAATACAACTAAGTGACCAAGAGATAGCCAACCTATCAGATACACAGTTCAAAACACTGGTAATCAGGATGCTCACAGAATTGGTTGAATTTGGCCACAAATTAGATGAACAAATAAGGGAAATGAAGGAAAATGTACAGGGAACCAACAGTGAGGGGAAGAAAAACGGGACTCAAATCAATGGTGTGGACCAGAAAAAAGAAAGAAACATTTAAGCACAACACAATGAAGAAACAAGAGTTCAAAAAAAATGAGGAGAGGCTTAAGAACCTCCAGGATGCCTTTAAACGTTCCAATATCTGAATCATAGGGGTGCCAGGAGGAGAAGAGGAGGAGAAAGAAATTGAAAACTTATTTGAATAAATAATGAAGGAGAACTTCCCTAATTTGGCACAGGAAATGGACCTCCAGGGGGTCCAGGAAGCTCAGAGAGTCCCAAAGAAGTTGGACCCAAGGAGGAACACACCAAGGCACATCATAATTACATTACCCAAGATCAAAGATAAAGAGAGAATCTTAAAAGCAGCGAGAGAAAAGGAGACAGTTACCTACAAAGGATTGCCCCTCAGACTGTCAGCTGATTTCTCCAAAGAAACCTTACAGGCAAGAAGGGGCTGGCAAGAAGTATTCCAAGTCATGAAAGGCAAGGAACTACATCCAAAATTACTCTATCCAGCAAAGCTTTCACTTAGAATTGAAGGGCAGATAAAATGCTTCCCAGATAAGGTCAAGTTCAAGGAGCTCATCATCACCAAGCCCTTATTATATGAAATGTTAAAGGAACTTATCTAAGAAAAAGAAGATCAAAAATAGGAACAGTAAGAAGACAACAAACTCACAGCTATTAACAACTGAACCTAAAACAAAAACAAAAACAAACTAAACAAACAACTAGAAAAGGAACAGAATCACAGGAATGGCGATCACAAGGAGGGTTATCAGCAGGGGAGTGGGTGGGAGGAGAGAGGAAAAAGGTACAAGGAATAAGAAGCATAAATGGTAGGTAGAAGATAGACAGGGGTAGGTTAAGAATAGTATAGGAAATGTAGAAGCCAAAGAACTCATATATACGACCCATGGACATGAACTAAAGAGGGGGTGTGTGTGTGAGAAGTGGTGGGTAGGGTGGGGGGGTAGATGGGACAACTGTAATAACATAATCAATAAAATATATTAAAAAAAGAAATGAAGAACACATGAACTGAAATGAAGAATCGATTATAAGGAATCAACAGTTAAGTAGGTGAAGCAGAAGATCAAATCAGAGATTTGGAAGATAAGGAAGTAAAAACACCTAAACACCACAGCAAAAAGAGACTCCAAAAAAGTGAGGATATTATAAGGAGCATCTGGGACAACTTCAAGCATACCAACATTTGCATTATGAGGGTGCCAGAAGGAGAAGAGCGAGAGCAAGGAATTGAAAACATACATTTAAAAAAATGACAGAAAACTTCCCTAACCCAGTAAAGGAAATAGACATACAAGTCCAGGAAGAGCTGAGAGTCCCAAAAAAGATGAATCCAAAGAGGCCCACACCAATAGTCATCATAATTAAAATGCAAAATGTTAAAGATGAAGAGGGAATCTTAAAAACAGCAAGAGAAAAGCAGTTAGTTACCTACAGGGAACTCCCATAAGGCTGTCAGCTGATTTCTCAAGAGAAACATGGCAGGGTAGAGGGATTGGCAAGAAATATTCTGAGTGAAGAAAAGCAAGGACCTACAACTGAGATGACTCTACCCAGAAAACTATCATTTAGAATTGAAGAACAGATGGAAAGCTTCCCAGACAATACAAACCTAAAGGAGTTCATCAATATCAAACCAGTATTCTATGAAATGTTAAAGGGTATACTTTAAGAAGTAAAAGAAAAAAAGATGAACAATAAAATGTTGATAAATATATCTCTACCAACCAACAGTTGACTCTAAAAAACAAAATAAATGCATAAGCAGAACAAAAATGACTCACAGATACAGAGAACATTTTGGTGGTTGCCAAATGGGAGGAAGTTTGGGGGATGGGTGAAAAAGACATAGGGATTAAGACAAATTGGTTGCTATAGAATAGTCATGAAGCTGTAAAGTACAGTATAGAAAATACAGTTAATAATATTCTAATAACTTTGTATGTTGTCAGATGGATACAAGATTTATCAGGATATCATTTAGTAGGTTATGTAATGTTTAATCACTGGGGTATACAGCTGAAACTAAATAATACCATATGTCAACTGTAATTGAAAAAATTTTAAATAATTTAAAGAATAAAAAAAATCATAATGAGTAATATTATTCTTGCTGATCATGGTGGATAGGTCATTAATAAAGCAGTCTCTGTGATATGTGAGTTTTAATATACAACCATAAAAATTTTATATATGTTCTGTATAGAGTGGAATACCATATTTACAAAGTATATTTCATGTGATTATTAGGCACCTTGTACCTTGGGAGCAAGGAGACTCTAATTAAGTTTACTCCATGAAAATTTGAGTTTTCTGGAACTTAAAGGGGAAGATAAGTTGGGGAGAAATAGTATTAGCTAGTTTTTCATGCTCTTCGAGACCAGGAGATGAACATAGATGTCTGAAGGAAGTGTATTAGGAATGTAAATAAAGCCTTAAAGGATGCAGAGAATTAAGTTTCTAGAGAGCTAAAATGGGAAGGACTTCATGAGGAAGTCTTCACTTGAATTAATCCTAGGAGTCTGGATTTAATCTGGAGCAGGAGGGAGATCCATCTCTCATTTAGGTAGGATAGTGTAAAGCCAGGGAAATTCCCTGACAAGTGTAATAAGGGAAACTGAGACAAAATAATTAAACAAGGCCAAATACTTTGAGCAATTTACAGCTAGCTAATGAATCACAAGATTTTATCTTCCCTAACCAAGGACACTTAGGAGTAAATGGTTTACACGTTCTGGACTGTCTTGGGGCAGACCAGCCTTGGTCTTGGTCCCTCTTCAATGATGTTCTTTAGAAATGAAACTAACCAGAAAATAACCCTGATCTCTCTATATGCACATTTTGATGAATCAACATATTGAAGGATATACCTGGAAAGCTACTTAGTATTCTTTTAAGGCCATCCCGTAAGACCTCCCCTAGGATTTCCATAAAAAAAATCTCAAGAAAAAGGACACCGTGCAAGCTCTCTCTAGAGCTCTCCCATACCCTTTTCCCTTAGGCATGTATCTTTGCTCTCTTTCTCTCAAACTCTCAGGGTTCCCACAAGACTTTTTACCAGGGAGCAGTGGGCAGTGGCAGCTCATCCCAGGCTTAGCCCAGAACCTGTCTCCACTGAGCTAACAGCACCTCTGCCTTGGCTCACTTCTGTCACTGTAAGTCTCACTTTTCAGTGAGTTCATGTAGCTCAGTGTGGCCCACTTCTTTCCTATAACACTTCTAAAAATCCATAGTGGCCCTTCCTAGGTTTTCTGTTGCTTCTTCTATTGTAAGTCCTTCCTTCATTTCACTATCCCCAGGGATAAACATACTCTCAAAGTCTCCTGGGTTTGTGTTGTGAATTCTTTCCTGCATTACATCGAGAGTCCACATACTACAAGCTGGTCTGAGGCAGACTCAGGCCCAGTTCCCTTCTGGTAACATCATCACACTCTACTCACTAGCTTCTGCAACTGCTCAATTATTTACTTTTTAATTGAATTGGGGCCTTCTAACCTCCAGGAACCCTCTTTCACCTGGAACCCTCTTTGCCTTCTGTTTTGACTGAGCAATGACTCATAATTCTCCGTCAAGTTGAGACTTTTTTTTCAGAAAGATTCCTGGGATGTTTTGCAGCTTTCAGACAATTTGAGTTTGTTGCTCTTTTTTAAGCTACCAAGAAGTCTGCATGCACTGTTCCCATCAAATCATTTTCCATTTAATATTGAAATTGATTGTTGAGATCTTGACTTTTTCCCATAGACTGTGGCACCTCCATGGTCCAGAGTATGTATCTTACTTACTATTTTACCCATTACACTTTGCAAATGCCTAGCAGATATTAGTTATTAATAAACATTTGTTTATTGAGAAAGGAAGGAAAGAAGGAAGGAAGGAAGGAAGGAAGGAAGGAAGGAAGGAAGGAAGGAAGGAAGGAAAGGAGGGAGGAAGAGAAGAGTGGAGGGAAGAGACATACTCTATGTGAAAGAAATCACAGAGGCAGGAATGATAGGTTGGCCCAAAGACAATGAGAAGACTGATGAGACTAAACTTTAATGCTGATGTCATTGTTTTCTAAATGTGCAAGATGACATAATTCTCTTCAGTAAATTATGGATTGGAACATTTTCTCTATTTGAAGAGAGATGAGAGACAAAGAATAGAATGAATCTAATATATTTGCCAGTAATAATTTCTTAGATGCCTGTATAAGAAGAAACTTGAGTGTTTCAGGGTTCAAACAGATTTATCATGCTTCAACACAATACAAGAAGAGTGAGTTCCACTTGGGGGAAGGTATCACCAGTAAAATGACATTACTGCAACAAGTAAAATTCTTTTACATAGACTTAATATATCTGTCTCTACAGTCAACATTATACACATAATGCAATATATGGGCCAGTTGAAGAGGCTTTCAACCAAAAGTTATAAATATTAGTCAAGTAAATGTTACCGCTAGTTGTGTATATGCATATATGTAAATGTGTATAACTAGCTGATGGGGCCTACATCTAAATGACAATGTTTTACCATGAAATAAAACGGTGTGCCAAGAGGTCACTCTAAACTTAGCTTCAGAATGGGTCTTGGACAGCTATCATGGGGAACGGTTGTTTACATGGCATTGCATTTGTGCCAACTTCTTGATATGTTTCCTAGGTAATATTCACAAGTCTTTATTTGATGCTTTAGAACTTTTCGTAATTGGGTGTTGTAATAACTCAGTTCAATTTAACATATTTACCAAATCTATATTCTATGCTAGGTTGTGTGCTAGGCACTGGAAATAGGATGGTAGATAAGATACAGTCTTCTTCCTCTATGAATTCAAACAGAACAGGGAGAACGTGTGGGAGCCAATTTGCCAGCCCTGAGAACCCTATGCTCAAACATACCAGATAATTTTCTTTTGAGTAAACAGCTCAAAACATATTCACTTATCCTTGATTTTGCTCATATGTTTGTACACTTAGACTTCTGAGACTCAAAACCCCTTTCTCTGCAATTACTATCTCTGTGTGGAATTTCAAAAGCCAATTTATAAATTCAAGTAAGAATTTTCTAATTTTGCTTTCTGTTGTACTACAACTGCAGATCATTCCCAGAGGCCATGGTCTCTACTACAAGTTTAATTTTAACAGAAAAAAATAAATTATTGAGAAGGAAAATTATTTAAGTACCAGTAATATATTTCCCTGCTACATGGCAATACAGAAAGCTAACTACCATATATTGCCATAAGGGATCTAAGAAGTATAAAAAGTGTAAAACGGGACAAAAGGCTTCTTAGAAGCATTAATATTTGAGATGGATTTTGAAATAACATTCTGGTATTGGCAGGCAGAGATATTAGGGAGGAACACAAGCAAAATCAAGGATAGGCAAACATGCTTTGAAATTGGAAGTATCTTGAATGCCATTAGATTGTGTTCTATTTTCCTCCAAATATAAGTAAGTTGAACAAATGGTCTAAAATATGGGAGAAAATGAAAATACCTATACTTCTTTTGAGACATATAATATGCACAAAATTTCTGAAAGTGAATTTAGCACACATTTGCTCAAATAAATTACCTTTCTTTTCTCAGTGGGTTCTATGCCATATGAATGTGAAGATAGAAAGGCATAGATTTCAGCATAAAAGAAGATAAAAAGGAATATTTTATTATTATTAAAATATGAAAAATATAAAGAGAAATTTCAGTGGTTAATAACGCTTTCTGCTAAACAGGTCATGTCAACCACTGACATTTATCAGGTGATGTGTTGTTGTGGACATCGAGTATTATTGTGCACTGAACACATGCCAGGGAGTATGCTGGACACGAGGGGCACCTTGCTCAACAGGACAGATTGGGCCATGCCTCTTGAGCCTTAGCTTCTAGAGCACAGAGTCACACAATAAACTTAGACAAACAATAATAAATTAGATAACAGGTTTTGATGAGATCTTTAATATGTATTATATATAATAAAAATAATAATAGCACTTTGATCAAAAATAATGGGAGAACTTCTCTTAGGCAGAGTAATCAGCAGACATCCCTAGGAGAAGATGATATTTAAAGTGAAAGCTAAAGAAGAAGGAGTTGGCCCCGTGGAAAATCAGGAGAAAGCATTTCAAGCACAGGGGACATCTAATAAAATGTTCCTATGTTTGGAAACACTCTGGCCACTCATAATAGCGCAGGTGACAGAATATAGTTGGTGGCACTAGGATATTGGTGACGGTTGTAATACATCGTAGATAATTTAACATGTGTACATATATACATGGCATAAATAGCCTCTATAGTTAATTTGAGATGCAGAGGGGAAAAAGGAAAGAAGGAATTAGAAGTGATTCTTAGGACTTTGACTTTAGGAATAGTGGTGGTAGGATTTACTGAGACGTAGAAGGGGAGAGAACAAAATGAAGTTCTCTTTCGGCCATGCCAGGTAGGGGACAGCTCTGTGATGGCTAAGGTGGGATACAGATGTAGGAGGCAGACACTGCCTCAATAATGGTCCCAATGTTAAGGGAAAGACTGGACTGGAAAAATGCACTTGAAAAACATCAGCATACGGATGGTGTTAAAAGCCACAGGCTGCATAAAACACACAGGTAATCCTTTTCTTTTAGCAAAAATATTTTATGACATTTTTAACACCATGAACCCCACTTTCTCTACTGTATAAAGCCTTCATACATTGGCAGAATATTCTGTGCACAGTAAATTAAACTGTGCTCTTTGCCTTTTAAGAACTCACAGTCTGAAATCGGCCTTGATGGCATGACCATGGTAGATTCTATTTTTCCTCTTGTCCCTGACTTTGTGCTAAAAACGCATACTAATATTACAGTCTACTGAAAATTTTATATGTATTATCTCACTGATATTACTTGTTCTTGCTGTAAGTGGGAAGGGTGTGTACAATCTGTTGTTGGATGGACTGAGCAACTCTTTAAGCAGATACTGTTTTTCCCATTTTCAGCAGGTGAGAATGTGGGCCCTGAAAGGGTAACTAAACAACTTGTCAGCCAAAGTCAAAAACGCAGTGAGTGGGATTGGCAGAGAAAGCTTCTGTAACTCTAAAGGTCCAGGGGGTCTAGTTTTGGATGGAGCCTTCCTGAATGTATCAATCTTTCCGAAGAAACAGAGCAGCAATGAGAGTAAAGCTCTAGAGTCTGTCAGAACTGGGTTAAGTCACTGTTTTCTGCTTGATAACTGGGTCAACTTAGAAGTAGCTTAGCCTTAATAGCCTTGATTTCTTATTCTTTAGAATGGGGATGCTAATATCTACCTCTTAGATTATTTGTAAATTCTTACATCCACCCATTTATTCAGCCTTCCAATAACCAATTTATTCATCCATCCACCAAACATATAATAAGTTCCTACTATGTGTCAGGCACTATTTTAGGCATAAAACTGCTGATCTCTGGGATATGCATCCATAGAGGAAGCAATCAATGACCAATCAGCAAATCAGTACAGAGTAAAGCATGAAATAGTGACAAGAGGTGTGGAAAGAGTACGGCTGTGCTGAAGATGGTGAGAAGTCAGCGAAGGCTTCTCTGAGTAGGTACCTGGACAAGCATTAAATTAGATAACACACAACTGTGCTTAGCATGGTGCTTGACACCAAAACTGGGCCATGCAATCCTGGAAAAAGGAGAGTTGAAAGAACTCATGGGTGATGCCCAGGATCATTTGTTCACTGAGCAGCCTAGAGAGAACTTCAGCTTTTAGAGTTCTTTCATCCCACTGGTTAAGTTATGAGAGTCTCTGAATGCTTTAATTAATGTCATGAACATGTGTTGAATCCAAACGCTGTTTCTCTGAATCTGTGCTTACCAAACAACTTCTAATCATGATATAACTTCCCATGTAAATCTTTGCACCTGGAGAGAATATTCTGATCATATTGACTTCAAATACTCAGGTTCACTCCTTAGCTATTTCTCATTATACATCGATACAAAGTTGCTTTAATTATGATTCGGTTCCCTTGTACCTTGGCCACAAGGAAGGAAGCATGAACTTTGATTAGTCCAGTTACTGTGACAGCTCTTGCTCATTATAAGTTAAGCAACTGGCATCCTGATGAAATACAATCTCCTTCTGAACAGGTAATGTTAGTGGCTAGCACATTGTAGGCACTTGCTGAACATTCACCAATTAATGGATTGAGACTTCTCTCATGCCCATGGCAACATCAGATTTTCAAGGGTAGATTCACCAGGGGGATGGTAAATGTACTGTGCAGTGTCTCCAGGAGCCAGCCTATCTGTTTCCCAGGTATCCGCGCACTGTGACTGCATGGACTGAGCACAGGGGCTGATTTTTTGTATACCAATGATGGCTTTGAATTCTTGCTTCAATCCTATACCAGGGCTGAGAGAGAAAATTGGAAGGCCAAGTAGAGTGACAGGAGGGAAAGAACTCTGCTTCTCCACTCCAGGTAAATCCAGCTGCCAGGCAAAGTTAAGACCACAGCTCCCAAATACAGTTATATTTTTGGGAGCAATATTTTCCCCACACCCAGAGTTCTGGAAGGACAGAGGCTAGGCTGAGGGCAGGTCAGTGTGGTACAATCTGCTTGGTGCCTATTGATGTGAGGCAGTACATGGCCTCTAATTGTAAGGATAAAAACAATACAACTCACATAATTCAACAGGCACTGCATTTCTACTTGATATGTATTATTTCACTTAATTTTACCCACCCTGAAGGCCATTGTGTATAACAACTGGAAACCTCTCTTCCCTTTGATTCAAATCCACATATTTTAGAGTTTTGTTTAATGAAGGTGTGTGGATTTTGGGCTAAACAAACATCTTGTATAAGCTCATTGGTTCCTCTGAATTTCAACCCACTAATCTTCTTTTATCTCTCTAAGCTTCACTCCAAGAGATATCATTTTGAATGCTGTTAGGTGTGTAGAAGTATCTTTCTTTTGCTACTGGCTGGTTCAGTCCTCCTGAGTCCTGTGGCTCAGTTTATATAACCCTTGTTGAGGAAAGGACTTGATGATTGGCAGCCATGGAGATTTATATTCCTCTATTTTCCTGCCTCACTCTCTTCTCATACCTACCATTGGCTGTTGAGTCTATGAACCTGAGCAGAACCTGGAAACCTCAACTCCACCCAGTCATTAATAAGTTGAGAAAACTGAATAAATATAACTGAGAATCCATTGTTAAAAATAAGATACCATCACTGTTTTTTTTCCTAACAGGTCATGTGACCACTCTTCTTTTTGGGGGAGAGGGTCCTGAATGTGTGGCATCTCTAGAAAGACCAAATATGTAAGAGTATATGTGAGGCATATTTATTATATAAAAATGAGATTTTTTAACTCTCAGAAATTATAAATTTGGATTTTAATTTTTTGCCTAATTAATTAATAGTGGTAGGCTTCAAACTCTTTTTTCTGAAAAAAATTCAGCTGTATATTAGATTAGTGGTTTTCAGTGCCATTCAGGTACGGGTGTC
>VMDR010027825.1:0-13421 GCA_007922815.1 Macrotus californicus | reverse complement strand
TTGTTCCAGTGAGGTTAGGTAAAATAATATCCCTAAGAAGTCAAAATAAAGATGATCCTGCATATATATTTTAGGATGGGATTTCTCTGTGTCCAGGAAAGCGAGACAAAGCGTTTTCTCAGCCCTGGTTTTAGGAAAATTTATAAACTAGTCAGTCTTCAACATCTTCCATCTTTCCTCCTGTGTCCTGCTCACCACTCTTCTGTATCGTATTCTCCCACCTTTTCTTTTACACCATGGATGGATGAAAATATCAGATGTTAGTCACTGAGATCATTGCACCCTGAGGTGTAATATATTAGCTCTCCCAGGCTATGTGCACTTAATCTTCTCTATAATTATACAGTAGGGTTTTTTCTTCCATATCAAAGCAACCTGAGTATCAGGGCATAAAGGATGTGTCTGGAGGAAAAGCACATCCAGTTGACATGCCACCAAGGCCCTCCATGTGGCCCTGCTTCAGTGATTTACAAAGTACCAATAAATCATTGAGAAGCTTTAAGGAATTCATACTTGAACCAGTCCTATGTGAACCAGTCAGATCTTCTGATTCTCAATGTGTGTGTGTGTGTACACACACACACACACACACACACACACACACACACACACACAGAATATGAGGACAGTCCAGAAAGTACCCAGCCATGTAATGTGAAAAACAGAGGTGTTTATTGAAGAAGATGCAAGATACAAGAAACATTAAGATACCAGAATCATTGTACATAGCACAATGACACCTCAGTTCCCTTCAAAATGGGCACCTTGGCACCTCACACAGTTCTCCCCATGGCCATCAGCTGCCCCGTCATATTTTCCTGAAACTCATTGATGGTCTGAAATCTCTTCCCTTTCAAAGATGATTTTAGTTTTGGGAAAAGCCAGAAGTCAAAGGGTGCCAAATCTGGGCTGTAGTGGGGCTGAGTCACCTGAGTGAGTTTTTGAGTTTTACCAAAAAACTCTGCACGAGATGTGATGCATGAGTGGGTGCGTTGTCATGACAAAGCTGCCAGTCACCAGCTGCCCATAGCTGTGGCCTTCTGAATCATCTAAATAGTTTCCATGGAGGAATGTTCAAGGTTAATGTAAAATTTGATGCAGATTCATTGCTCTACTCACTCAGTCATTTTGAATGCAATGGCCACACAGTACACATGCTCACACAATGGTGCCTACCACCTCCACTGACTAGTACAGTGAAGCCATCATTGTTCACACATGAGCTTTCCAGTCCACTCTCCTGGGCTGCCAGGTTACAATGATATTGTGCAAACCGTTCTCATTATATTGACAATGGTTGGACTTTTTTGAGACATCTAATATATGTGTGTGTGGGAGGCACACACATATACATATATGTACAGTGTACACCCCTCCACACACATACACACACTGGGGGAGAGCCCCAAAAGTCTAAAAGTCTAAATTCAGCATCAGTTCTGAAGAACTGACATGTGGCCTTATTCAAATTCATAAGAGCTTTAATAGGAGAAACTTACATTCACAGGCAAAGCAGCTGCTCCCAGCAGTTCCAGGCCAGGAAAAATCCACACTCCTCCCAGGACAGGATCTCTTTTTATAGGGGGTTAATAGTGAAACCATATGGTGGGTAGTCACAGCGACCACCAGAAAGAACAGTGCATTCCTAAGTTAACAGATAACATCAGGCAGATATCACACTCCATGAATTCGTTAACCTCCTTCCTGGGGGCATGGCGTTTATCTTTGGGTGGCATTCAGATTTTCTAGGTAGTCAGCCAAACCTGAGGCTGCAGAGAGTTGAGCAGAGAGTCCAACATTTCCCAAACAGTTTTGCTGCTGGTGCCATATTGCATCTAAAATGAATTCCCCTACATCTACCAAACTTCAGAAGTAGAAGTTTCCATATTAGCAAAATCCCTTCTATAAATCCTTGAGTTTCTTTTTATTTCCACTTTTAAATCTTCACCCTCAAATCTGTGTCGTTCCTTAAACCATCACCTGCCCAGACTTCCCCAGCCCGGTATCAGCACACATCTGCTGCATCCTGGGCAGCACCACCGAAGTGGCAGCCCTGCCAGCCTTCCAACAGTCTCCAAGGAGGGAGGAGTGATGTACTGCCTCTTTTTTGCTGCTACATCTTGGTTGCCCCCAGCCTTGTTATTTTTCTCTGGACATTACTGGACTTGGGAAAGCAGTGGCCTGGAGTAGACAAGAGGCAGACTGCACTTTTCACCCCACCCCCAGCTTGCAGAGAGGAGCAACTCCCTGCTATTGCACCATAAATAATTTAAAAATCTCTTCCAGGCAACACAGTCAAGATGCAGATTTAATTTATTCCCTGGGAGGACTAAAGGTGGCTATACAGACCCAGTTCATAGTCAAGCTCAGTTGGGGACACTAGTTTCTTTCAAAATGTGTCAAACTTACAGAGCACATGCCCTCAGGTCTAGCACTGAGCTTCATTGCTAGGAATGGTTGGTTTTGTTTTACTTTTTTTTTTTTTTGCTTTGTTTTGTTTTTCCTGAGTACTCACCATTAGGGAAAGAAACTTTACAACAGAAAGGGAAATAATGCTGATGGAACTGTATGGCGTTTTGCATATATGTAAATTCACAGAAAAATGTCTGCTCAGATTCTCATGTTGTTGACTACACAGACAGTTGGGGCACAGGGGACGCAGATCAACCGTGGGGGAGACAAAGAATAACAGACACACAGCTAAAACACCCAAACGTACTCACTAGGGTCACTATGGAGTATGAAATTGAATAAGTTGATTTCTACACATTAACCTTCTATCAGTGTTTTATAAAAGCATTTTGCATTTTAAAGAAGTATATCTTTTAGAGATGTCTAGCGTGCCTTGGGATTCCTCACTTTAGAAAATGTTTACTGGTTTTCACGTGAAGTATTTCCTTTTGGAAAGCATTCCTTTTACTCTTCCTTCCTCCCTCCCTCTGTGAGGGCATTTGCAAACTATGTAGAGTATGATTGGAACCTTTGTGACAAGTACTTAATAGTATCAGCCTTTGTTTTCAAGTCTGGGTTGCTATGATCATATTCCTAAGGAAGCTTGTTCAGTTTTGGAAAGACTATGTAACTGAGGTCTGACCTGTCCCTCTGACCTCTGAGGTGATTTGAGGAAGTGACTTCAACAAATTAACTTCTCAATTGTTTCAAAATGACTTGGAGATTCAGAGTGAAGAAAGTCGCTGCAGTAGTTTAGAGCAGTGATGTTGTGCTGAATGCTTTATACAATTTTAAGTAAAATTTTCCAAATCATGGGACATCATTCCAAACAATGTCATCTGATTCACTTCACACAGCTGTCAGCTGACTGTGAGCCTTTATGGTTCCCATTAAGAGCTTAGAGAGAGAAGATACGGGTCTCTTCTGGTCCATCTACACTGATAAAAGTCCAAGACTGTGCTGATTCTGTCATACACACATAAAACAAACCCACAGAAACAAGAACAGCAACAAAATCCCACCAAAATTTTAAACGCTGGCGTAGGCTGGTGGGCTTTTTGGCTTTCTGGGCACATGGACAAGGAAAGAAGAAAATTTTGTCCTTTTGGTGAAACCTCTTGCCAGAGAGGACTGTAACATGTGAAATTACATTATTTCTGGAGCGATAGCTATGCTTTGTGTTACACATGCAGAATCCGGGGGGACAGTGCACTTGGTGAAATGTTCTGAGGTCTTTCCCTACAGGGTGCTTATTCCAAGAATTTCTGCGTGACCCTTTTTGGTAGTTAAAATAAAATGCAAACTTAAACCGTTTAAATTTCTTTCTCACTTGTGTTGAGTCAGCTCTCCTAACTCAGTACATATTTGTGTAAATGTGCACGCATCCACACATTGGCGCATGTATGCACATATATTGCACCACGCTGGCCAATGCAATATTTATGTTTGTACTTTGGGCTGCCTAAGATTTTGTCATAAAATCTACGGCTGCTGTAGGGGAGAGAGCACATAAAACTTTTATGACTAGTATAAAAAATACAAAATGTTATCATTAATATTTAATAAAATTTGCAGCAGTCAATGAGCAAAATCAATGTTTTTTAATTAAGTTATTCATTTGTAATATGAGCTGTACCTTGTGTGTTAGCGTGGAATTTAGTAGGTTGAACTTAAAATAAATAAATAATCCTAATGTTATAGCCCTTGGCGTGATGGTATTAGTAATAAAACTATTAATTGGTTGCCTTTCTTTGATAAGCAAACAGGGCTTCTTCAGTGACAACATCTTGTATTCCGAGGTGTTTTATGACTTGCAAGCTGGATGCTGGCCAAGGTGTTTAGTGAGATGAATTGCAGTTCAGGCAGTTTGTAACAGGTACTCCCGTGCTCCTAGCATGTTGTCTCTTCTCACTGGGTCTCTTTTATAAGGAATGGGAGCAAGTGAGGGGTGGAAGTTTATACAATGAGTGGGTTTTTAGGCACGGTTTCAGAGTCATTGCGTGTTAAAGAAATTAGCAGTAAACTAATGGTTTGTTAATCTCTCCACCTCTTCCTTACTCGGACATTCACTTTTCTGACCTGTGGTCTCTGTGGAGTTCTCCTTTCCTCGTTGTCAATTTTCTGACCCTTCTTTGTCTGGCCTTCTTTCTGAGGGTATGGAGGAAACAGTTTTCTAGAGCAAAGTTTACCTGTGCAGGTGGTACAGTGTTTTTCCTAATGGCCATTTAAAATGCAGGTGTGATTGGCAAGATGTTAACGCAGCCTCTCTACATTCCCTAAACCTAGTTGATATAAATAATACAATGAAACTGGCATGTTATCAGCCATACCACTGTATTTACAATGCACTTTACCCACATTGCAGAAGAAAGAAAACACAGCCCTTACCTACGTCATTCAATGGTGCCCTTACAAGTTGTTAACCATGAGTTGAAAACAGATAAGACTTCTGACACAAACTTTTCAAGGTTTGTAGGTGAAAAAGGCATTTTTTTCCACCAACCACAATTATTAAAGAAATACAAATTATTGGTAAATTTCTAAATGCAAAAAATTTAGACCCATTTTATTATATATTATTGTTGGTTAAATATATGTAATATGTAATGGGGGTATTATGAAATCCATGAAGGCTCAGTGTGAACAAAATAACCTAAAATGAATTAAAAATAATATATACTGGCACAATGTAGTGTGTAGAATTTGGGGTTAACTTGATAACTTCTAAGGAATAAGCAAAGCAAGACATGTATCTTGATCAATGTTCCCACTTCATTAATAATATAAAATTGAAAGTATGAAGGACACTGTAGATTTATCAGGAAAGCCACACAAAAAGGACTTAATTTTGATTTGCTTTAAGAGTCTCAATAAATAAATATCAGCTATAAACTGGATTTAATTAGAAGAGCTCAAAGATGGCTTCCTGATCAGAGTTATCCAGAACAATTACTGCAGACCCTCTGGGAGGTAGGAGAATATGGGAAGAGAGTGTGCTAGCTTGCATTATGCTCAGCGTTTTTAGTTGTTTAGTGAAATGTGTCAACTTTATTGCTAATATTTCACTGATGGTTCGTTCTTCATTTCTTCAATACAGAATTCAATTTAATATAAAACCTGGTATTCCATCTGAAAATTTCAATTCCCACCAGAAGTATAATTCAATTAAGTTCCAAATATTTCTTTTAAAAATACAAAATAAAATAATTCCTTCTACATATGCTATTTCTGCTCATTTCCAAAAGGATAAGAAACTGCATTTGTTTAGTTTTGGTTCATCTATCACTTTGTACGTTTTTATGGATTTTTATGTGTAATCACATTTTCAGAGAGGATTTTTATAAAGTCTGCTCCATTTCTGCAGAGTTATTATCTTTCAGCCTTAAAATTATAAAAATTGATACACAATCTCTGGTTTCTTTTTCCTTGGCAAAGTGATAGGTAGCCATTCATCATTCACTGTGACAAGCTGAACTTGCTTTGTTTGTAGTGAAAGATGACTTTTATTCCTGTTTCTCTTCTTTCCCCTTCTAACTAACAATGGTGATGATGATCATAGTGGTTTTGATGTGTGTTGGGGTGGAAGGTTGGGGATAGCACCTTATTTCTAAGCCTCAATAATAATCTGCATTTTTCTCCTAAAAGCTCAATGAAATATGTCATTTTAAAGGAATTTATAAGTCAGACTTCCATCTGCCTATCCTGTTGAGGCCCCTCTCCATACGTTGCTTCCCCTCGCCTCTCTCCACCAATTTTCTCTTTATAGGATGACGGCTCTATCACACATAAAATGCTGCCTTTTTCACTTAACTATGCAACAGCTGCTTTCTGTAGTTCTAGGGCAGATTTAATGGTGCATTTATATTCCTTTCAAACTTGAACACAGCAAGAGAAAACCTACCCACAGGGATCATAAGTACTGGTGGCATTTGTGGGGATCTGAAAGCTTTGCATATGGTATTATATTTACCTAAGCCATTCCAAAGTGTTATCATTAATACACAATTGTGCTTTCCAGGTGTCAGCTGGGCATAGATGAGGTTAAGAATCATTTTTATGCCTCTTCTCTATGGCTTATGTAGAGGCTCATTTTAATATCTGTGTTGGAGCAAAGGGCTATAAAAAAAAACCCTTAACATACAGAGTGGGTGAAAGTCAATTTACAGTTGTAATCCAAATAAATACAATAATTAATAAATAATAATACAAAATAAACTCTGTTTTGCATTCTCGCAACTGTAAACCGACTTTTGCTCACCCCTATACATCAGTCTCAGAAAAAAACGAATGTCGGTTTACATTTTGCACATTCCTGGTACATCAGTCTCTTAGAAGAAACCAAATGTCAGTTTCCATGTGAATATCAGCTGAAGAAATGCCTTCTCTTACAACAGGGTGGAAGAAACGGCCCAGTGGTAAGAAACAGGAAAGCTCCTTGGGAAAAGCTTTCACAACGGGCCAGTCTGATGAGATTTCATTCAGCCCTCACAGTTACATGCTGAGAGACAGAGCCCCCAGCTTACCCCAAAGAGCCCTGCCACTGATTAGAATGTAGGTGCATCAGAGGTGCCCTCTCGGACTCTTTCCTGTCCCAAAGCAGAGACTCTCACACATGGACAAACGTGGCTACCACAAATGACATGTGGCAACAAAAAGCTGCGTTTTATGAGACTGATCAGTTTTAAGGCGGTTTGACCACTCCAATTCTCTGGTTGGCAAAAGACAAACTTGTGAACTATGAAAATGGCTCTTTGCTGGCCCCAGTCCTCACTGTGTATGTCGGGTTTCCCACTCTGTGAAACACCCTCCCATTTAAAAGATTAAACTCTCTTACATTCTCCTCTGCTTTCTTCTTCTTACCAAATCTTGCTGCCAGAAAAGAATTGTCATCATGTGTTCCTTCACGTGAAGATGAATTTCAGATATAAACTACAAGATGGGTTTTAAAGCGTAACAGTGTTTGGTCTGTGTGTGATCACAGGTACACCTGTGCTTACATGTGTGTAGGTGGAGACTGAGGTGCTTACCTAAATCCTGAGTCACATTCACTCAGTGGACTGGCATATGCAAAATGTGCACTACTCACCTATTAGTGATTTCACATTCCTTTTAGAAAAGTGCTAATCCAGTGTACATCTAAAACCTCTCAGATTCGGCTCCATAAAGGTAAGTGACTAGTGTAGATTATAAATAAGCAAATAGAGACCACTTCAGTGATCTAGGCAAGCAGTAACTTGACCTTCCTTCCTCCTCACCTTTAAGGCAGTATGACTAAATATTTTTGTTTGAGTGGATGGAAGAATCTCGGTTGCCTGGAATTTGGGGAAGAAAAGTTGGTAAGACTGGAGACAATGAGTACAATGGAATGGTTGGATAGGAAGCAGCCAGTTTACTTCCATCTTTAGTAGATGTTGGATAGGTGCTTTGTTGATTCGTTCATTCGTTCATTCATTCACCAGTCCTGTGTCATGGCTATCATATTCAACAGTCCTGGCACAGCCTCTGGTCTCCCTCAGTTTGGCCACATGCATCCCTTGTATTCATTCAACTAGACAGGACCTAACTTTCTTGTAGCCTGACCCAGATCATGCCAATGAAGATGCTCTCTTCCAAGGAAAGACATTCATAGACTGGGGGAAAGGCTGATATAGAAGAGACAACAGTGGGTCACTGGCCTCTGTGTCTTCACAGGAAGTTAAGGCAATCCAAGAGCTTGCGATTGCCAACTATACACAGAAATGACTCCCACATACTACACTTCCAATGTGAGGAGCCCAGAAGCCTCCAATCCCCCCACTCTCCACCATGTGACTCTATTGGGATCCTTTATCCCTAAACTAGAGGAAAGAATGTCAATTCCAATCTTAATATCAATCATTATGGTCTCAAGAGGTATCCTTTCTTCTGCTACCTTGAGGGCTCACTCTCCTGAGCCAGCCACAGATGGGGATATAAACCACAGGGTTTTCTGTGAGTGTCTGAGCACTAAGTTCTCCTAAAGGGAGAGAAAGACACTGAGTAAACACCTCCTGTGTGTGCACTGGTTCCCTTTCATGAAACCTTGAGTCTAACCATATTTTCTGTGCTACAATTCTGTCTGCTCACCTTCACAATTCTGAGATTCAGGCTTCTGTCCCCTCTTTGGGTAGATGGTACACAAAGATCTTGTATGCAAATGTACAAATGGGCTGGCCTAGACCAGATTCTCTGTTCTATAAGCACCTTCTGCAGTTGCACAAATGCCCTCAAGTTCAGCCCAAGTTCTCTAAGGGTGGTGGCATGTGCTGACAAGTTTTTCCTTATCTTGGGTGAGTGGAGAGTTTTCTCAGTAACAATACAGAAGAGAGTGTCCATTTCCAATTAGAATTAAGATCACATAATTGTTTATGACAGAAAGCATGATTTAACCCCTACAAATACCCAGACGAAAGGAGCTTTGTCTCAGCATCTCCTTGTCTCTCATTCTCTGGGTGAAGATCAGGGTCAAGCAAAATGAAGAGCTGGGCCTGGTTTGCCATTGATTCCCTCAAATGCATTATATAGAAAAACAAACGAAGATTTTATCCTTTACTTTTCACATGCCTAACTCCCAGGGCTAGCCCACATCCTTTTTGTTTTCGCAAGAATGCACAAGGGGCCATTAAATACTTGTCTCTCTATATCCAGGGGAATAACTGGGGAAATTGTACCCACAGGTAGATATCCTTTAGGTAATCAAATGAAAACAGTTAATTCTAAAGCTGCACAGCGATGTTCTTTCTCATAATGGAAGGTAAACACTGTGACACTTTTCTAACACAACTGAACATTTTTAAAAGAGGCCGGCAAGTCCAACTCCATGCATCTAGCAAAGCAGGAAAACCAAGCTGGCTGCTCCTGTCTCTCTCTAAGCACCCAGCCCTCGGCCCTTCTCAGATCTATAGAAGAAGCAGTGCTACACGCTGGCTAATACTGTATTTTTTAATGCAACCTGCTTAAACCCAGGCTAGAAACTTGATTGAGAACTTCACTTTGGCCTACCCACTTAAAACCTTTAAAACGGAAATTAAATTGGTTAGAGCTGAGTCACTGCAAAGCTCATCCTTAAAACTGTTCGTATCATAGATTCTCAGCATTGTTAATAAAATATGGTGTTTAATGTATCAATACCCACCCAGGAAGCCGGGCACTGAAATCCTGAATGGATAGATGGCAATTCTGTCTGCAAAGCTTTCTAGGAAAAGAGTCTAGGGGACAACTCTCTAAAACCTTTGATACTGAGTTCAGGAATCTCTCCTTCTGCCAGATCTGAATTCTTTCCAGTCAAATGAAATCCCTTTATCTCATGCCCCATTCTGCCTTCTACATGGAAATAAACACTGCTTCTCCCTGACTCTCCAATACCTTTGATCCTTTTCCTAAGTCTTCTCTTCACCCGGTTGAATATTTCCAATGTTTTCAAGTCGTTGTCCTGCTCTGCTCCCACACACCGTCTCTCCACACATTTCAGGGACTCTCTTGTCCAGCCCGATGGTAGTGGCATCACAGAGATGACCATCTTCCTAATTAGAAAACCTGACGTCTAACCTCCTGAGGAATCTGACACGGAGTAAACGCAAGCAGTTCAATTTTCATTTTTAAATCCATTTGGCAAATATTTATTCAGCCGGCTAAGTAGAAGAAAATGTGCTCAATCTAATGGGAGTCAGGAGGGGTGAGATAAGGTTCCTGTCTTCAAGGACCATAAATCTTAAGTCTGTGAGTAGCTAAATAAAAAAACATGGTAATCATTCAGGCAGTGGCACAAGGAGAGGCAGGTCCGTATTCATTGAAGAAGGATTGGTGTTTTACACATTCCATGGAGACCGCTGGGGGCTGGGCATACCAAGGAGGATAAATATGGGATTTGGGTTTGGAAAGAGTTAGATTTTCTTCCATGCCTACTGGTAACGGGGCACACATTGTGGTTTTAGACCTGAATATTCATAGCGGAGAGATAATAGGGGCCATAGAGGTACTCCAGAAATTCTCCAGTCTCATTTCTTAGGATGGTCAAATAAAGGATCCAAAGGAGCACATCTCCCTATCCACATCCTTGTACGGAACTGTGGTTCTAACCTGGACCTGCACAGGAGGGCACAATTTCTGAAGCATGAAGAGCAGGCGGGGGAAAACTAACGGAAGACCTACAGTATGACACATCCCTGACATTACCACTCCTCAGAGGAGCTGCAACCAGGCCAAAGCCAACAGAAGTAGAAATAGGTCTCTCGGTCCCATGAGAGGGAACAAATACCTTGGGAGGGGAGGAAGCGACATTTGCTCCTGACCCCACAAACACAGATCTGAGTGACACCTCCTATCCAAACAAAGGGTGACTGTCAGGGAAGAAATGTGGGCAAAGCAGCTTGTCTTTGGGGCCTGAGAGGGTTATGTGGCTTTTCAGGACTAAGAGAGAATTCTTGCACAATGCTGCTGTTAAGCACAGTACTTCTGATGTTTGTACCTAAACTGGATGATGATTATTAGTTTAAGATCTATAGATAGATTTTTTCATCATGTTAAGGAAGATTAGTTTTAATCCCATTTTATCTAAAGCTTTTTTTATACCTATTTATGAAATCTATAAATTAATAGATTACCAAATATAAACATCCTTACCTCTTGGTGACAATCCCTAAGAATTATTCACTTACAATTCTTTTAATGTTAAAAGTGATTTCCTGTGATTTTAGATATTTTTACCTCTGTCCTCATAAGGAAAACGTCTTTAATGTTCGTTCTTCTCTTTCAGATTTGATAGTGAAGTGTGCTACTTTTACCAAATAAACTGATTATATTTTACATTTTTCTGTGTTCTGGAACAAACCATACAGTAGGGACTGATTGGTTCTTTTTTTAAAAAAGTAACTTTTAAAATATTTTTTATTAAGTTTATGGGGGTGGCATTGGTTAATAAAATTACACAGATTTCAAGTGTACAATCCTATAATACACCATCTGTACGTTGTATTGTGCGTTCGCCACCAAAGTCAAGTCTTCCGTCGTCCTTTTCCCCCACTGTACCCTATTCTACCTCCCTTCGACCTCCCCCACCCCCTTCCCCTTTGGCAATCACGTACTGTGAGCTGTTTTCCTTCTTCACTCAGCCCCCAATCCCCCTCCCCTCTGACAGCGGTCAGTCTTCTCTGTATCTACAAGTCTGTTTCTATTTTGTCTGTCTATTTATTTTTGTACATTAGATTCCATCCGTTTTTTTTAAATTTGGTTTTGTTATAAAGTGGAGCATTTAAAAAAATAAGTAAAACCTCACCAGTGAAACCGATATGGAAGCCTAAGATCATTTTCCTACTTCTTTTTTTTCCGTTTTTTTTCCAGCTTCGTTGAGATATAGTTAACAAAAAAAATTGTAAGATATTTAAAGTGTACAATGTGGCGATTTGTTATACATACACACTGTGAAAGGGTTCCCCACACTGAGTTGTTTATTACATCCATCACCTTACATACTTCCTTTTGCGTGAGAAGATTTAAGTTGTACACTCTTAGCAAACTTCAGCTTTACAATACTGTATGATCAACTATAGTCAGCACGTTTTATATTAGACCCTCAGCCCTTCAGGTTCATGGTATAACTCGACATTTGTGCCCTTTTACTGACCTTGCCGTGTTTCTTCTACACCGCTTCTCTGCCCTCAGCCCCTGGCAACCACTTTTCTGCTCTCTGGTTCCTTATGTTCACCTTCTTTTTAAAATGATACATGTAATTAATACCATACAGTGTTTGTCTTTGCCTGGCTTATTTCACTTAGCATAATGCCCCCCAGGTTCGTCAATGTTGTTGCAAATGACAGCACTTTCTTCTTTTTTTAAGACTAAGTAACATACTTTTGTGTGTACGTATTACATCTTCTTTATCTATTTGTTCATCAGCAAACACTTGGGTTGTTTTCATACCTTGGATATTGTAAAGACCGCTGCTGTAAACATGGCAGTACAGATATCTTTCCGATATAATGGTTCTGTTCCCTTTGCATGTATACCCAGAAGTGAGATTGCTGGATCATATGCTAGTTCTATTTTTAATATGGGGGGCAACCCCCATACAGTCTGCTATAGTGCCTGAACCAGTGTACGTCCTACCGACAGCACACGAGATTTCCCTGTTCTCCACGTCTCTACCAGCATTTTTTATCTCTTACCTTTTGATAACAGACATTTCATCAGGCATAAGGCAGTATCTCATTGTGGTTTTGATTTATGTTTCCCTGATGATTAGTGATGTTGAGCACTTTTTTTATACCTTTTGGCCATCTGCGTGTCTTCACTGGAAAAATGTCTCTGTAGGTCCTCTACCCATGTTTTTAATTATTTTATTTTTGCTATCGAATTATATGTGTTCCTTATATATTTTGGATATTAAATTGTTATTGAATATGAGGTTTGCAAGTACTTTCTCCCGTTTGTAGATTGCCTTTCATGTCGTTGATGGTTTCCGTAGCTATGAGGAAGCTTTTAAGTTCAATGTAGTCCCGTTTGTTTATTTTTGGCTCCTTGCCTTTGGCTCTTGGTGTCAAATCTAAAAAGTTATTGCCAAGACCAACGTCAAGGAGCTTACCACCACTTATGTTTTCCCCTAGGAGCTTCACAGTGTGAGGTCTTAAATTTACATTGCTAATAGTTTTGAGTTGATCTTTGTGTATGGTGTAAGATAGGCCTTTTGCATGTGGCTACTGAAGTTTTTCTTTGCTGTGCAGAAGCTTTGTTAACTTGATGTGGTCCCATGTGTTTACTTTTGCTTTTGTTACCTTTTGATTTTCCTTTTCTTGGTTTACTTTTCTCCCCCAAATGATCAGTTCATTAACTAATTTCTGAATTAATTTTATTTTCTCTTTCTATATTTTTTTCTATCTTTTCTATCCTTCTATTTTTCTCAGCTATTTCTTACTCTCGCAGGTATAATGCTTAATTTACTTTCATTTATTGTTTAA
>VMDR010027824.1:0-13414 GCA_007922815.1 Macrotus californicus | reverse complement strand
TACTGTCTCCTTTTCTCTTGCTGCTTTTAAGATTCTCTCCTTATCTTTCATCTTGGGTAATGTAATTATGATGTGCCTTGGTGTGTTCCTCCTTGGGTCCAACTTCTTTGGGACTCTCTGAGCTTCCTGGACTTCCTGAAAGTCTATTTCCTTTGCCAGATTGGGGAAGTTCTCCTTCATTATTTGTTCAAATAAGTTTTCAATTTCTTGCTCTTCTTCTTCTCCTCTGGCACCCCTAAGATTTGGATATTGGAACATTTAAAGATGTCCTGGAGGTTCCTAAGCCTTTCCTCATTTTTTTGAATTCTTGTTTCTTCATTGTGTTCTGGTTGAATGTTTTTTTCTTCCTTTTGTTTCAAATCATTGATTTGAGTCCCGATTTCCTTCCTGTCACTGTTGGTTCCCTGTTCATTTTCCTTTATTTCACTTAGCGTAGCACTTCATTTTTTTTTCATCTAATTTGGGACCAAATTCAACCAATTCTGTGATTACCAGAATCCTGATTACCAGTGTTTTGAACTGTGCATCTGATAGGTTGGCTATCTCTTTGTCACTTAGTTGTGTTTTTTTCTGGAACTTCGATCTGTTCTTTCATTTGGGCCATTTTTTTATGTCTCGGCGCACCTGTATGTAGTAAGGGGATCCTCAGGTGTTCACCAGGGCAGGGCAACCCACATCACTGCGTTGTGATGCTGTTTGCAGGGGGAGGGATCAGAGAGAGAGAGCAGTGCTGCTTACTCACCTCATTGCAGGTTTTCAGTCACTTCCCTCCCTCCCCACAATCAAATTGGGCCCTTCTGGTGCTGATTCCCGGGTGGGTGGCTTGTGTGCCTTCTAGGACCCTGTGGGTCTCTCCAATAGACTCTCCTGTGAGGCTGAGAGTTTCTCCCGCTGCCTCCTCAACCCCCACAGGTGTTTTCAATCAGAGGTTTGAGGCTTTACTTCCCTGCTCTGGAGCCCTGGGTTGCATGTTCTGTCTTGCTCCCCAGTTCTCCCAGTGTATCTGCTCACAAATGTGGGACCAGCCAGTCCCCAGTCCGCTGCCTTGCCGTGAGTCCTCTCTGCCCGGCTGTCTGTCTCCACCTCTCTTGTCGGTCTGGATGAATGTTTTTTCTTTTACTCCTTGTCCACCTTCCATATAGTTTGATTTTCTGTCATTTCTGGTTGTTTTTTGTTTTTAAATTTATTGTCCTTCTTTTGGTTGTGCGAGGAGGCACCGTGTGTCTACCTACACCTCCATCTTGGCTGAAAGTCTGTGTAGCCGTTTTAATATTGAAGATAGAAGAAAATATACAACATTTTTAGCATATTATCCTTTATTATTTTAAGAAAGGTAAAAATGCAACTGAAACACAAAAAAAGATTTGTGCAGTGTATAGAGAAGGTGCTGTGACTGATCGAATGTGTCAGAAGTGGTTTGTGAAGTTTTGTGCTGATTTCTCTGGATGATGCTCCATGGTTGGGTAGACCCATTGAAGTTGATAGTGATTGAATTTGAGACATTAATTGAGAACAATCAGCATTGTACCATGTGGGAGATAGCTGCCTACTCAGAATTTCCAAATCAATAAAGTTATCGGTGAAAATGAAAAACGTGTCTTTTATTTTATAGAAAAAAACCATACAGACTTTTTGACCAACCCAGTAACTTAAGCAGGACCAATGAGGACCATGCTGTTGTGTGTAGCCACTCAGTGCAGAGCCCCTGCGACCATGTTAGGAGCCCTGAGAAGTGCTAGCTATTTATTTAGAAACAAAGGAGAGTAGGATTTGGAACTTTGAGTTGGAATTTTTTAAGTTTTAGATCATCAGTCCCTGTTGGAAAGAAATTTGCTAATGTGCCTACCTTGGCCCCCCTTGTCACCTTTTCCTTTGCAGTCTTACGCCAGATCCACTGCAGTCATGTCTATGGTCGGGTACATAATCGGCCTTGGTGATAGACACTTGGATAATGTTCTCATAGACATGACAACTGGAGAGGTTGTTCACATAGATTACAATGTTTGCTTTGAAAAAGGTAAAATTGACTTTGACTTTATATTTAATGTGAGGGTCAAATTTTTTTGTTGAAAAGACAAAAATACCATGATTTGTCTTCTCAAGGTAAAAGCCTTCGTGTTCCTGAGAAAGTACCTTTTCGAATGACACAGAACATTGAAACAGCACTGGGTGTAACTGGAGTAGAAGGTGTTTTTAGGCTTTCATGTGAGCAGGTATACAGTTTTCTGTTACACCTCTTAAAATAAATCCTGTGGCATGAAAAACTACCTTTTCATGAGGAAACTTGTGGCCAAACTTAAAATTCTTCTAAAAACAGGTTCTACACATTATGCGGCGTGGCAGAGAGACTCTGCTGACATTGCTGGAGGCCTTTGTGTATGACCCCCTGGTGGACTGGACAGCTGGGGGCGAGGCTGGGTTTGCTGGTGCTGTCTATGGTGGAGGTGGCCAGCAGGCTGAGAGCAAGCAGAGCAAGAGAGAGATGGAACGGGAGATTACCCGCAGCCTCTTTTCTTCCAGAGTAGCTGAAATTAAGGTGAAGTCAATGATAAGAAGTCATTGCCATCTTTTTGTTAATAGAGTTCATGTGTCCATAAAAAAGTTGAGTGAAACTGGGTTTTTTTATTTTTATTATTTTGCAAGACTTTAATGTATAATATTGAAATGGCAATAAAACAATGCAATTTGATGTCTTTTCATTAGGAAACACAAAGACACCTTTTTTAATAGATTGAAATGTGTTTGCCAATGACTATTTTAATATCTTTAATTGGATGGCTTCTTTCAGTCTTGATTTTAATATCCTGGTAGCCAGTGATGCTAATCTTGTGTGGTATGGCGGTAACTGTATAGTATTGTGGAATTGAGTCTCACTTTATGGCTTTGTGAACTTGAATGCTGTTGTTATCTTTGTGAAATATGGGTGATGCCATTACCTCCTCAGGGTTTTGTTAAGATTTAAATAGAATAATATGTGCAAGATAGACTTCTAGCATGATCCTTCTGAGAGACATCTTCATGTCTCCTAGTTGATCTGTAAGAACCTTCCTAACCATAATACCTTTCACAGGTGAACTGGTTTAAAAATAGGGATGAGATGCTGGTTGTGCTTCCCAAGCTGGACAGCAGCTTAGATGAATACCTAAGCTTGCAAGAGCAATTGACAGATGTGGAAAAACTGCAGGGCAAACTCCTGGAAGAAATAGAGTTTCTGGAAGGAGCTGAAGGAGTGGATCATCCTTCTCACACTCTGCAACACAGGTTTAAAACAGTGTTGAACTAATTTCTAAATATATGCCGTTAAGGAGAATTTGCATATTTGTGTAATAAATATTTGATTTAGAATTATTACAGCAACTAACATAAATGACAAAAGCTGTCCCAAGGACTGCAGTTTCAAAGTGTTAATAAACAAGAATTCACTTAAATACTCTGCTTTATTATATTTAATTTAAATGTTTGAGTAATAATTAAGGGTACATGAATGTAATGGTTATAACACTGAACTGGGCTTCAGGAAAACCTGGATATTGGTTTTCTCTCTACACCTTTTGTCTGAATATTTATTCAGTTGTACACTGGCAACTATTTTGTGTGTACCTCACTTGAGTTCCTATGCATGAAGTTAGTGTGACCTAAGTGAATGAGCCTGGCGCACAGAGCAGATGCTCAGTAAAGGGTGGTTGAGTGCAAGTTCCAAACACTGCATGAGGCTCTAAGATTATAAAGATCGATCAGCATCAGTCCTTTTTACCTTTAAATAACTCAGAACCTGGCCAGTGTGGTAGACTTTTGCTTAAAATGTTGTGAAGGTAGTTGAAGGAACTGTGGGGTCAGGATAAACCAGAGAAATAAGGGACATTTGTGCAGTAGGCTCAAGATTGAAAAGGAGCTTACCAGGCAGTTCTAGTATGAGCAAAGTCAGGGTCATGAAAGTACATAGAAGAAAGAACAGAAAACAACTTAAATTTTTCTTCTCCTCTGTTAGGTATTCTGAACACACCCAATTACAGACTCAGCAAAGGGCTGTTCAGGAAGCAATCCAGGTGAAGCTGAATGAATTTGAACAGTGGATAACACATTATCAGGCTGCATTCAACAATTTAGAGGCCACACAGCTTGCAAGTTTGCTTCAGGAGATAAGCACACAAATGGACCTTGGTATGGGTTGACTTATTTTAGATAACACATGTGAGCATGTGAGCTTTGTAATTGTGTCTTTATATGTGGGGTTCTGGTTTGTGCGGTCTTGCAGTGACTGCTGATTTGAAATGGTTTCGTCATGATTAATAATTATCTTGTACTCCAAGGTCCTCCAAGCTATGTGCCAGCAACAGCCTTTCTGCAGAATGCTGGACAGGCCCACCTGATTAGCCAGTGTGAGCAGCTAGAGGGGGAGGTTGGTGCTCTGCTGCAGCAGAGGCGTTCCGTGCTCCGAGGCTGTCTGGAGCAGCTGCATCACTATGCAACCGTGGCTCTGCAGTACCCTAAGGCCATATTTCAGAAACATCGAATCGAACAGTGGAAGACCTGGATGGAAGAGCTCATCTGCAACACCACAGTAGAGCGCTGTCAAGAACTCTACAGGAAGTAAGTTTATAGTACTTGATTCACTTTATTTCCCATTGGGGTTAGAAGCAAAATTGTGTTTAGTTGTTTAATTGCGTAGTATTTAATTTTTCTTGAACGAAATAGCTGGTAGGTGGAATTTGTCTGGAGTCACTTTTGTCTTGGTTTTAAGAGGATGTTTTCCCATATAAGTAGTGGTTTTTTTCTAATTTATTAAAATGTATCCCAGTGTAAGAGGAGTGGGACCAGGGTAAAGAGCTAAACTCAAACATTGATTCTGTCAAGAACCAACAAGTCATCTTCAGATGTTACTTTGGCTTTTGAGACTTTTCCATCTGTAAAATGGAAATGATGATTCCTACTCTTCACAGTTTGAGCATCAAATGCAGTACTCAATATATAGCAGTACTTTGTAAACCATGAGCTTTATTTACAAGCAGGGAGTGGCTAAATTATAAACAAGTCCCTCTTTCTATTTTTATGTAGATACGAAACGCAGTATGCTCCCCAGCCACCCCCAACAGTGTGTCAATTCATCACGGCCACCGAAATGACCCTGCAGCGTTACGCAGCAGACATAAACAGCAGACTCATTAGACAAGTGGAACGCTTGAAACAGGAAGCTGTTACTGTTCCCGTTTGTGAGGATCAGTTGAAGGAAATCGAACGTTGCATTAAAGTTTTCCTTCATGAGAATGGAGAAGAAGGATCTTTGAGTCTAGCAAGTGTTATTATTTCTGCCCTTTGTACCCTTACAAGGTGAGTTAGCTAACCTCATGTTGAGACCATTTTATTGTCTTGGAAACATTGGTGCTTACTGAGATTTCATGAGTCTTGTTTAATCCCAAACTGGAGGTATTTTACTTTCATTAGTCTTGCCCAGTGTTACAGCTGCGTCACTTCCTTTCATATTTTGAGGTATCCTCGTTTGTATGTGAGTTTAGCTACGTCAGTTTCACCGCACGAATATTTATCACATGTAGGCGTAACCTGATGATGGAAGGTGCAGCTTCTAGTGCTGGAGAGCAGCTGGTTGACCTGACTTCTCGGGACGGAGCCTGGTTCTTGGAGGAGCTCTGCAGTATGAGCGGAAACGTCACGTGTCTGGTTCAGTTACTGAAGCAGTGCCACTTGGTGCCGCAGGACTTAGACATTCCGAACCCCGTGGAAGCATCTGAGGCGGTTCACTTAGCTAATGGAGTATACACCTCACTTCAGGTGAACACTTTTAAATTAGCTTACGTTTTCTAAGTTTGTTTCAGATATTGAACATTGTACTTCTCACCTCTTGAATTCAGAAAAGCAGTTTGACTTCCTCCCTTTTAATGTTGCTCAGGCAGTCACTTAAAATAAAGGTCATGTCCATAACTTGGTTACAATTGCATCAAGTTTGTTCTTAAATTATGGCATTAAGTCTCTAAAATGTGTAACTTACCTAAACTCAGAAAATGTTAAATTATATTTCTTACACATTTATAGGAATTAAATTCAAATTTCCGGCAAATCATATTTCCAGAAGCACTGAGATGTTTAATGAAAGGAGAATACACACTAGAAAGTATGCTTCATGAGTTGGACAATCTTATTGAACAGACAACGGATGGCGTTCCCCTGCAGACTCTAGTTGAATCTCTCCAAGCCTATTTAAGAAATGCAGCTATGGGACTCGAGGAGGAAACACATGCTCATTACATCGATGTTGCCAGGCAAGTGCCCTCTTTTCTTACAAAAGACATGGAGAAGCCAGATACGGGTTCTGAGCTTTATTTTACTGTAAGTTTACTTTTAATTTTAATACCTGTCTTTTTAAAAACCTTTTATTTGAAAATAACTACAGATTCACAGGCAGTTGTGAAAAGACAATAGGCAGTAAGGTTTTGTGCACGCTCATCCCTTCTCCGGTGTTAGCATCTTGTGTACCGATGGTACAATAGCAACACTGTGCAGGTGGCATTGGTACAGAGCTTACTAAGATTTCACCAGTAACATAGCACTGATTTTTGTGTGTGGTTTTGTCACACACATTCACACATTCTTCCAGTGCTGTAATTTCACCACATGTGCACACGGTACAAAGTGGAGTGCAGTATTTTTTAAGTTAGCCCTTAGAACTCTGTGGAAGCATCTGAGCCAGTTTAGTTAGCTAATGGAATGGACACCTCAATTCATGATAACATTTTTAAATTAGCTTCAATGTTACAAGGTGTTTTTTTAATGGATATTGAACTCTGCATGTCTCAACTCTTGAATCCAGAAAGTCTTGGAACCTGTAGAGACTGGGCAGCTCCTCTAGCCATGCACTGCACCTATGGCTGCCCTCAGCCCCGTTGTCCCTGGTGACTCAAGACCTCGTTCTTTGGCGTTCTGATGTCCATTTCACTCCAGAAAGTGTAATTGAGGGGCTGGAAATAAATTCTCCCATCAAACTTCTTCCCAGGGGGAGATTCGAATATAAACTCAGTAGAGAGAATAGTACAGAGAACTCCCATTTTACCGCTGTCAGTAATTACCCACATCTGGTCATTCTTACTGAAATTGTATTTGCCCCAGTTCTTTGAAGCAAATACTGTTCTTAAATACTGTAGGAAATACTTATTCTGTGGAATATAAATTTACTTTTTTTACTCATGGTGCCATTGTTTCAGCAAAAGAGGTAATAATAAATAATTCCTTAATGTTTTCTGCTACCCTGCATTAAAAATTTTCCTATTTTCTCATGTTTATTTGTAGTTTTACTGTACAGTAAAAAGTGACTTTAATTATTATGGCACAGCATGCCAGCTAAATAGTGATAAACGGCAGGTGTTTCAGTTTGCTATCTATTTAGTTGGCTCTACCACTTGACAATAACGTGAACATACTTGACAATTTTTGGTGGATCTACCAGCTTTAGAATTGTGGCCTGACTTTTTTTTTAATAATGAGGTTTGTTGTATTTTACAGTCTGTGTGTGAAGTAAGATGGTGTGATATTTTATATAGTTTTTTAAAAATTGTTATAATCCAAGTTTACATAAAGTTTATGTGAATAATTGCTGGTACTGAATTGGAACCATTGACACCCCATCTCGGTCGACAGTAAATGCCATTTTATCACAACGCTCCCTCCCTTAATGCTGAAGGACTTTTTGCTAGACTCTGCATACTCTCTGTGAGACTCTTTGGTCCTTTGTGTTCCCCCCAAATTTGTTGCCCTCTAGAGAAGGTTTTAACACTCTATTTTATTTTGTTTTTTCTTCTAGAATACTTCATGCTCAATATGGTGAATTAATCCAACCAAGAAATGGTTCAGTTGATGAGACACCGAAGATGTCAGCTGGCCAGATGCTTTTGGTGGCATTTGATGGCATGTTTGCCCAAGTCGAGACTGCTTTTGGCTTATTAGTTGAAAAGGTAAATATTGATTGATTGGTTTATGAGCAGTTTTATGAATGTATAAAAGTAGTTGTTTGTTGTGTGAAGAGTGGAAGATTAACTCTTTTTTTTTTCATTTACATAGTTAAACAAGATGGAAATTCCTATAGCTTGGCGGAAGATCGACATCATAAGGGAAGCTCGGAGTACCCAAGTGAATTTTTTTGATGATGATAACCACCGTCAGGTGCTAGAAGAGATTTTCTTTCTCAAAAGACTACAGACAATTAAGGAGTTTTTCAGGCTCTGTGGTACCTTTTCTAAAACTTTGTCAGGTGATATTTCATATTTATTTATTTATTTTAAAGTATATTTTATTGATTATGCTATTACAGTTTTCCCAGTTTTTTCCCTCTTTATCCCCTCTCCGCCCTGCACCCCCAACTCTCCAGCATTCATTCCTGCCCCTTAGTTCATGTCCATGGTTGTACATATAAGTTCTTTGAATTATCTGTTTCTTATACCATTCTTAACCTCTTCCCATCTATTTTATGCCTACCAATTATGCTTCTTATTCCCTATACCTTCCCCCCCTATTCCTCCCCTTCCCCCTGAAAACCCTCCATGTGATGTCCATTTCTCTGATTCTGTTCTTGTTCTAGTTGTTTGCTTAGTTTTTGTTTTCATTGTTTTTCTTTATTTTAGGTTCAGTTGTTGATAGTTTTGTGAGTTTGTTGTCATTTTACTGATTATAGTTTTTTATCTTCTTTAATTTCTTAAATAGGTCCCTTTGACATTTCATATAATAAGGGCTTGGTGATGATGAACTCCTTTAACTTTACCTTGTCTGGGAAGCACTTTACCTGCCCTTCCATTGTAAAGGATAGCTTTACTGGATAGAGTAATCTTGTATATAAGTCCTTGCCCTTCATGACTTGAAATACTTCTTTCCAGCCCCTTCTTGCCTGCAAGGTTTCTTTTGAGAAATCAGCTGACAGTCTTATGGGCACTCCTTTGTAGGTTACTGATGTGGACCCGCCCTGCAGGTCTGTGTGTTGTGGATGTTTATCCTATGTCTCCGGAGGAAAGACAAATAATGAACGACAGACAAATTCACACAGACTAAAGGAATCTGGTGGAGAAAAGGGATACCGTAGCCAATCTCTAATTGAGAGAGAGAGGGCCAGCCTGGCTACTCTATTAGTGAGAGAGAGGGCCCCGACCCCTGCCTGGACAGGCTTTTATTGATATTCTAGGTACATTACATCAAGGATGGCCCTCATTGACTATGCATTGGTTGGCTTTAGGTGGTTACCTTTTATAGAAAACAAAGGAAAGAATGTTGCTAATCACTTCAAAGAGAAAGGACATTTGCAAATGTAAAGGGGAAAAGTGGCTGAACTGGTTACACCCATACTTAGGAGGTTTAGCACAGTAAACCCCTGCTGCCTTGATTCTGGTTGAGGGAGTTTTTTAGCAAGAACAAGTTTCAAAGTGGCCTAGGAGCAGTGCATGCCTGATTCTCCACAGGAGACCGATCCATCCTTTCCTGCATGCCAGACATGCATCTGTTTTCAGAACAGAGCTGAGCTACAATCCACATTTCACTCAGATAGGTTCCCTATAGGTTACTCTCTCCTTTCCTCTTTCTGCTTTTAAGATTCTGCCTGTATCTTTAATCTTGGGTAACTTAATGTGCCTTGGTGTGTTTCTCTTTGGGTCCAACTTCTTTGGGACTCTCTGGGCTTCCTCGACTTCCTGGAAGTCTGTTTCCTTCACCAGATTGGGGAAATTTTCCTTCATTATTTATTCAAATAAGTTTTCAATTTCTTTCTCTTCCTCTCCTCCTTCTGGCACCCCTATAATTAGGATATTGGAACGTTTCAAGTTTTCCCAGAGGTTCCTAAGCCTCTCCTCATTTGTTTGAATTCTTGTTTCTTCATTCTCTTCTGGTTGGATGTTTATTTCTTCCTTTTGTTCCAAATTGTTGATTTGAGTCCCGGTTTCCTTCCCATCACTATTGGTTCCCTGAATATCTTGCTTTATTTCACTTTGGATATCCTTCATTTGTTCTTTCATTTTTCGACCATGCTAAATCAGTTCTGTGAGCATTTTGATTACCAAGGTTTTTTGAACTCTCTATTAGATAGGTTGGCTATCTCATCACTTAGGTCTCTTTTCTGGAGTTTTGCTCTGTTCTTTAATTTGGGGCATATTTCTTTGTCTCGGTGCACTTGTTACATTGTAAGAGGGCTGGGCCTTGGGTATTCACCCAGGCAGGGCAACCTTCTTTGCTGCATTGTGGTGCTGCCTGTTGGGGAGGGGCCAGAGAGGGAATGATGCAGCTCACTTGCATGACTCTAGCCCACTTTCCAGCAAACTCTTGTGTGAGACTAGGAGTTTCTCGCACTGTGGCAGCCCCCACCGATAACCCCCACCACAGTCCACAGTCAGCTGAGTCTCAGTTTCTCATTCTGTCGGCCCCACCCAAGTGGTCTGCTGCTTTACTGTAGGTCCTTTCAGCGGGCCTGGCCCCTGCGGTCTGGTCTGCTGCATTGCCTTGGGTTCTCTCAGCCAGCCCCCCTGCCTTGCAGCACAGTCTGGTCAGCTGCCTCCCCAGGGGTCCTTTCAGCCAGCCTTCTTTCCCTGCCTGGCTCCTTCCTACCTGTCTGGTTGAATGTTTCTTTAATTTCTTCCTTGTCAGAGTTCCATGTAGTTTGATTTTCTGGCACTTCTGTTTGTTTATTGATTTTAGATTGGTTGTTATTCTCCTTTTGGTTGTGTGAGGAAGCGAATGGTTTCTACTTTACCAGAGCTCCGGCCTCATCTTGGCCGGAACTCTCCAGAATAATCAGTGTTTCACATTTAGACATGCTGCATTTAGTTACATAGTGCTTTGGAAGGGGGCAGGATTGAGTAGGCTTAATTTAATTGTACGCTCATAAAATCTTAAGTTTTTAAATAAACAGCATTACCTTATTTTAGTGTTTCATGAAATACTTTAAGACACTTTTCTCTTTTTAGGATCAAGTACACTGGAGGATCAGAATACTGTAAATGGGCCTGTGCAGATTGTTAATGTGAAATCCCTTTTTAGAAACTCTTGTTTCAGTGAAGACCAGATGGCCAAACCTATAAAGGCCTTCACAGCCGACTTCGTGAGGCAGCTCTTGATTGGACTGCCGAACCAAGCCCTGGGACTCACACTTTGCAGTTTCATCAGCGCTCTTGGTGTGGACATCATCGCTCAAGTAGAGGCGAAGGATTTTGGTGCCGAAAGCAAAGTTTCCATGGACGACCTGTGTAAGAAGGCCGTGGAGCACAGCATCCAGACCGGGAAGTTCTCGCAGCTGGTCATGAACAGGGCGGCTGTGCTAGCAAGTTCCTACGACACTGCCTGGAAGAAGCATGACCTGGTGCGCAGGCTGGAGACCAGTATCTCCTCTTGGAAGACGAGCCTGCAGCGTGTTCAGCTACATATCGCCATGTTTCAGGTGAGTGCTTTTTTTAATAGTGTGTTTTTCCTCGACGTGGGAATTGAAAACCTGGGGGAATTAATATAAAACAGAACTTTTTACACTTCCTGAACCCGTGCCATCCAAGGGCAAACCCAGCTTTGATATTTGGTGCTTTCCAATTATTCTTATTTATCTTTTAGGTAGTTGAGATAATTTTGCATTTATAGTTTGTGTCTTTTGAATTGGTTTCTATCGGTGTTGTAATGGTTAGTATTATCTGTGCCATTATTACTTGTAAATATAATTTCTGATGATTTGCGTGTATTTATTATGTGCATATGTCTCCTGTATTAACGTATAGTTAAGATTCTTTCTAAAGTGACTTCGGTTTCCCTGATGCTTTAAATGATGTGACAACAGCTTTGCGTAAATTTGTCTCATCTGGGAATTGTTTTTAGAAGCCTGTTTTTGTCTTTGCATATTTAGGGGGAGTATGACAAGACAGCCTTTATGGGTGAGGTAGGTTTGGATTCAGGTGTATGAACTTGGATTTAACTTCCCTAAGGTCTGATTTCCTCATCTGTAGAATGGTTAGTGACTGAGGGTAAAAATGATGATCTATGTAAGACAGCAAGCGCGGTGAAAATTGTAGCTACTTTTTTTATTTTTTCAAATACTGTGTAGTGTTCAGTCTTGTCAATAGCTTCAAGTAAGTCGTAGCATGGAGTAATATTTTGGGACTGCATTTTCCTGGAGTCTGCTTTGGCACAAACCAAGGTTATTTTGTACCATTTGTATTGAAGGTGCTTCCTGGTAGTGGAATTGGTGGTTTCAGCGCAGTGCGTGGAACTCAGCCCGTTTCCTTCTCTTGGCAGTTTTATTGTTGGCTGTTTTCTTAGCTCATAAGTTAGTAAAGTAATTTATTCACATTATGAAATTGCATTTATTGTATAGTGAAAGTCCCTCTAGCACATTGGGATGTGTTTTTGGAATTTTTTTTACTTCTAAAAAATGTACTGCTGAAAAGTTTTATTATTTCATACATTTGGAGTTTATTCCCTCAAAAACTGACAACTGTAGGGGAAACCTTGTAAAAACCCTTTCAGTTTTATCCAAACACCTTTTAAGCTCTCAGCACAATGTGTGACTTTTAAATTGTTGTCCAGATGTCCCCTTTGGCCTTCTGGGACCTTCCTCACCACACACAAAATGGCTTGATACTCTCTCAGTAGTTGCCCACCCCTTTCTGTCACTTCTAGGTTCTCTGTTTTGAGAATTCTTTCTTTCATGACTGCTGCCATTAATTCTTTTGGTCACTTGGCTAGCCTCCATGCTGGACAGTCTTCCCCACCACGCCTGTTTCAGCCTCTTTACTGGAGATTATCGTTTGGGTAGGAGGGTTGTGTACCAGTCTCTTACATAGACTAGCAAACATCTTCAGAATTACTGTCTTAGTGTTGCGTGTCACTGATCTAAGAAATGTGTCACCCATCTTCTACCTCAGAATTCTCACCTGGTTGTGATTCTTCTGCGATTATTCTTCCTGCCCACCCCACTTTGCTGCAGCTGAGTTTCTTTGTCTTCACCCTCAGCCCAACTCACAGCCCCCCTTGCTTGTTTATCTAGAGGATTTTTCCTTCTGATTTTATTACATTTGGTTTTCTTTGAACAGTGGCAGCATGAAGATATCCTTATCAACAGACCACAGGCCATGTCAGTCACACCTCCCCCTCGGTCTGCCATCTTAACCAGCATGAAAAAGAAACTCCATACTCTGAGCCAGATTGAAACTTCAATTGCGACAGTTCAGGTCTGTTCTGTCAGATCCCCCTTCCAGCATGTCTTAATTTTTAGGAACAACTGCATGTGGCGAAATGAAGTGCCTGTGCTTGGCACTGAAGCCACAGGAACATAACCTCCCTCTCACTTCTGTTTTTCACTTACATCGTTTTTTTTCTTACCTTCCAAGGTAATTGAATCTTAGAGGAGCGGTATATTTTGAACCAGAAGTATAGGCATCCTGAATATTTCAGG
>VMDR010027823.1:0-13409 GCA_007922815.1 Macrotus californicus | reverse complement strand
AAGATTATTTTTCTCTCTATTTTTAACCATTTTTTGTTTTCTCTGGCTTAATTACACTGGATTTTCCCACCTGTTCAAGCATGCAAATTAAACAAAACACTTAACTGCACTTTATTGTGCCTCATTTTAACTTAGATCAGAAGAATTTTAATCAAAGCAGCACTAAGGTTTTAAAGGAAACCAAATTTAGCAATGTTTGTAGTAATTTTAACAGGTCAAAATACCTTGTATATTATATGCATTTCTTTTTTAAAATTTTTTACTTATTGATTTTAGAGAGAGAGAGAAAGGGACAGAGAAAAAGAAAGAGAAAGAGAGAGAGCTTGTTCCACTTATTTAAGCATTCATTGGTTGCTTCTTGTATGTGCCTTGACTGGGGATTGAACCCGCAACCTTGGTGTACTGGGATGATGCTCCACCAACCGAGCAACCTGGCCAGGGCCTATGTGCATTTCTTTATATTCAAAATCAGTTATTACTAGCTACTCTTGCAAGTAAATGATAATTTGATCCTATTTTTTTCAGGTGAAAAAATATAAAAGTTAAATGCCTAGCCCAGAGCCACAAATTGAATCAGTAGCAGAAGTAGGATTCAACTCCAAACTACTGACTCAAAGCTTAGTCCAATGAGCCATGCTGTTTCTCAAGTATTAAGCATATTAATTATCCCTCCAAGCAGGAAACACAGCTCTAAATGGAGCATGTCCCATCCAGAATACCTATACAACATAGCAAAAAGATCTACTCTTTCACTTAAAGAAATACAAAACTGTTAAACTCACCATTTTTTAAAAAAGAAATACATGTTATAAATTTAAAAAGTAATACATAATATATGTTATAAAAAGACACTAACTTTTATACTTGTAAAACCAAACAATATTTTGATTTTGTTTTTCAATCCTGTCTTTAGCCCTGGGACACACAGAATGGTGAATCTGCGGTGTTAAACAAACATCTGCATAACTCAGACACCATTTTCCCTGTGTTATTTATGTTATTTATAGAAAAATAGCAATCAATTGCACAAATTTTATTTAGTATTTCAATAAATGCTTTCCTGATTCATTTTTCTTATTTTAAGTCACCCAGGTACATAATTTTTCTGATTCCATTTTAACTCTGTTGTTTTAAGGAATCACAAATGAGAAGACTATATTGAAAGCAGAGATTAAGGACAATTGCAAATTAAAAGTAAGGGATTCAAATGGGGATGTGAAGTACCACACAGGAAATGGAGTAGCCAAAGAATCTATGCATGACCCATGGGCATGAGCAATGGTGTGGGGATTGCCTGAGGGACTGGGGGTGCTGGGTGGAGAGGGGCAAAGGGGGAAAAATTGGGACAACTAAAATAGCCTAATCAATAAAATATATTTAAAAAAATAAATGGTTCGGTGTCGTGCGCGTGAGCCCCGTAGGGCCGGGGAGGCACCAGCTGCTGCGCGGGGAGGAGGCCGAGGCCGCAGCTTGAGGGAGGCCCCGGCCCCTCAGTACGCGTGGGTGTGGACGGCTAGGGGAAGGGAAGGGAGGTTGGCCCACTGGCCGCTGGGCGCCTGTGTCTGGCAGAGCCGGTGTGAGACGAAGAGACAATCCTTCCCTGCCACCGGGATAATCAAGAGTTTTGTCCGGACCTTTGAGCACAGACCGAGATAGTGAGGAACCAGACGCAAAGCACAGACTATGGCGCTGAAACGGATTAATAAGGAACTTAGTGATTTGGCCCGTGACACTCCAGCACAATGTTCTGCAGGTCCAGTTGGGGATGATATGTTTCATTGGCAAGCCACAATTATGGGACCTAACGACAGCCCATATCAAGGCGGTGTATTCTTTTTGACAATTCATTTTCCTACAGACTACCCCTTCAAACCACCTAAGGTTGCATTTACAACAAGAATTTATCATCCAAATATTAATAGTAATGGCAGCATTTGTCTCGATATTCTAAGATCACAGTGGTCTCCTGCTTTAACTATTTCTAAAGTTCTTTTATCCATTTGTTCACTGCTATGTGATCCAAACCCAGATGACCCCCTAGTGCCAGAGATTGCACGGATCTATAAAACAGAGATAAGTACAACAGAATATCTCGGGAATGGACTCAGAAGTATGCCATGTGATGCTACCTTAAAGTCAGAATAACCTGCATTATAGCTGGAATAAACTTTAAATTACTGTTAATAAATAAATAAATAAATAAATGGTTCAACTCCACTTTGTCTATGATAAAATATCCTGTATGACTTTACCTCTCCTGTTGAGAATAGCTATTTTAAAATAATATAATCAACTGCTTGAGGTCATTAGAGGGGAACTAAGGAAGTCAGTAGTAGAGGGACCAAGATCCCAGAGAGAAAACTGTAATGAATTGAACCCCACATTGACCTTAGCTTTTCACATGTGTGTTTATAGATTCATGGCATGGGAAATAGAGGCCAAGAAGCAAGTGTCAGCCAGGGTTTACAGCAGTCTCACTGGGTGCAGGAGACAGATGTTAGAGTCTGAGGCTACCAAAGTGATTATGACTTGAGAGACAAATACCTAGGAGTTAAAAGAAGTGAGCCCAAACTTCTGCATAATCTCTCCTGAAGACATGTGCTGACTCCTAAACAATGCAAGGTAAAACTCAGAGAAGCTAAGTGTGAAGAAGCAGCTTGGATGTTAAAGATCTGAGCAGAGATTTTGGCAGTCTTCGTGACCTTGGGAGACAGTGATAAAAATTCACCACCAAGATATGAGAGCCCAAGTAAACACCTCAGGATTTCAGAGGAGAACTCAAGAAAGCTGTTCTTTAAAAATTAAAGGTTATGTTTTAACAGAAAAAAATAGAAATTGATGAGGAAAGCATAGTCTAAAATTCAGCATTGACTGGAGTAGTTTTCCTTCCACACATTATATGATTATATTGTATCCTTTCTGGAGAAAGCTAACTTCATGTAGAATCTTTGCAATTTTTCACACAAGATGTTCAGCATTCCATTAAAAAATTACCAAGTATATCATAAACAGAACCATGGAAATGCTAGAACTAAAAGTTACAAGAACTGAACAAATTAAAAGACAGGATTGTAATAGATTAGGCACATGAAAGAAAAGAATAGTAGATTGAGAGAGAAGGCTGTAGAAAATATTCAAATTTAAGTATATAGAGTAAGAAGGATGGAAAACACAGGAGAGAGAATGAGAGCAACGTGAAGCAGAGTTTAAAAGTTGGATATATCTGTAATTCAAGTCCCAGAAGGATGGAAAAGCATGAATTAAACAAAACCAACATTTCAAATAGCATTGGCAACTAATTTTACAGAGCTGATGAAAGACAGCCAATCTAGAAGCTTCACAAATCACATGAAGGATAAATACAAGGAAAATTACAAGAAGTGCATCATATTCAAAAATCTGTAAAGCAACTTAAAAAGAAAATATAAAAGTAGTCAAAAGAAAAAAATCATTACTTTGAAAGGAACAAAAATAAGAGGTAAGGCTAACTTTTCAACAGAAACTATGGAACTCAGAAAGCAATAAAAAGACACCTTTAAAGTTCTGAAAGAACATTACAGCCAACCAAGAATTCTATACTCACAAAAAATATCTATCAGAAATGAAGGTGAAATAAATACATTTTGGACAAACAAAGGCAGAGAGAATTTGTTGCAAGCAGACTTACACTCACTGAAAGAAAATCTAAAGGGATTTTTTTTTAAGGTTCATAATCTCTTTGTTATTTAGGGATGTGTTGGTTAATTTCTACAAACTAAATTTCTCAAATTTTTTATTGATTTTTAATTTTATTCCATTTTGCATTAAAAAACATATGTTATATGATTTAAATCTTTTAAATTTATTGCAATTTGTTTTTAGGTCTCACATATTGTATATTGAGGACTAATTCTGTAAAATTTGTGCTTTTGTCATATGTGGCTACTGAAGTTGCCTAACAATTGCAGGAAGATTTCCTTAAATGCCTTCAAACAATATCTGTTCAAGATTTTGCTAAGAGGCTCTATGTGTGTCTGTGCTGGGGCATGTCTTTAATGTTTGTCAGTCTGCCTTACCCTTCACATTCTGTTTGCAGAAGGCCTCAGGATGTGCTACAGGCAAGGGAGGAGGGCCTTCCACGGTCATTCTGGGGCGTGCACACCATCCTGCACATGCGTGTGTTTCTCTAGATCCCCAGGAACATGTTGGAGCTTTTCAAAGCGCACTATGGGTATCCCATTTTTCAGATTTTCCTGTTCAGTTTTTTAGCAAGCTCTTTACTTGTTTCTCTATCTTAGATAGCTGTGATCACAAATAATTGTCACTGAATGTCTTTGACAACGCCTTGGCACTAGAGCTCTCCTCACTGAGTAAATCTGGGTAAGGTAAAATAAATGGAAGTCTTGTGAATAGGGCCTTTCAAGGGCATTTCCAGATAGATCAAATAGCAATTGACTGAGGGTTTTTTGGGAGCTCCAGACTCGTTCTGATCCCTTCAGTGTCTACTGGGGTGTTTTCACAGCTTCTATGTGTGAGGTTGCTGGTTTTCAAGGCTACTATGGATCTGGAGAGAATGCAGTCCAAACAGGCAAAGTTGAGTGCCACAAAGCTCATTTTTTTAAAACAAGATTCCATTTGTTAAAAAATGACCTTCAGATTGCTGCTCGTCTTTGGTTTATTTCCAGAGTTCAGAGAAGTTTCTCTTAACAATTTTTTACCAGTGATCTCATTGCTTTTATAAAAGAGGAGATTTTCAGAGGTCCTTATTCTGCCATTCCAGAAGTGCTTCTGTTCTGGTATTTTCTTAAAGTGAAACAGTATACAGCAGTAAAAATAATGAATAATGCAATCACATTGATGAGTCTCACAGAAATAATATTGGCCAAAGTAGCCAGACACGGAGTATACACCCTACGATTTCATTTTTGTGAACTTCGAAAATAATTAAAACAAATCTATAGCAATGAAAGTCACAATAGTAGTTATCTTTGGGAGAGTTACCTGGGATGGGGCATGAGGGCGTAGTCCAGAATGCTGGTAATGCTCTATGTGCTGCCCGGGATGACAATTACACAGGTGTATTCATTTACTAAAATTCTTTGAGCAATACACTTTGTGAACCTCACTGTATGAACATACACTCATAAAAAAAAAAAAAAAACCTGACAAATAAAAGTACATGGTTAACTGCAAGTCCATTCTTTAATCCTTGGATAGAGTCTCTTGTGGAGTTTTATGCAAGGAGTGAAATTTCTCGTATTTGTAGTTAAGAGATTTACATATGTGCCACTGAGACATAAGAATGATTTGTTTGTAACATTGTTACTACTACTAGCAGAGGTATATATATCTGCAATGCTCTAAAGGTCTTAAACTGCTTTCACATTTATTATCTTATCAGCTCTACAACTCTTGAAGGTGAAGGTCAAATGTTACATTTCCCAAATGAAAACACTCAGATGTAGAGTCAGAAGTTGTGAACAGTAGAGTCAAGATTGATAGTTAGTATTTTACTCTTGGATTATTATGTGTCTTTGCCACACTTAACAGTTTCTGTAGGTTATTGCTAGTCACCACCTTATCAAAATTAGATGGGTACCCAAGGTTTTAGATCTCTATGAAATCATCCTTAAAATACGGTAGTAGTCCTTGATTCTATAGGTAATCACAGGATTCCAGGAACAGACAGAAATCTGAAATTCCTCTTTTAAGCCTCTCTGTGAGATACAACTTACATACACATTCAATGTAAACATCTTTTGATGAGATTTCTCAATGCTCACTCATTTCAGTATCACATACTTTTTATGATATGAAGTCTTCCCATGATTATACTCGGTCTTTATTTCTGCAGCTTGTTCCTTCCCTGCCTTCTACTCAAATGTAAAATGATTGATCACAATCTATGACCCCTTTCTAAATGTTTGAGGAATATTAAAACCTATCTCACATTAGTGATCTCTTCTCTACATCACTGAGGCATTTCTTCTGCCATTCACTGAGCATTCTCATATTGGTTGAACCTCTCCCTATCAGAAAATGTCCTTGTCCTGTCCTTTCATCATACTAGATGATTTTATCCTGGAAAACAGTACTCTGATTAAGACATGGTCAGTGATCACTACCAAAGCTTCGTTGTTTATTGTTTCTGAAATATCATGATTCTCAGATAATATTCTGCAAAGTTTATGTAAATTTCTTATATCTATCTCCTTTACTTAGATGATTTAATCTACATTTGTCCAAATTAAAAGGTCATTAGATTTGTGAAGATGACTTTTAATTCAATCATGTTTTCTTAAGTAATAGGTATGCCAGCTAACCTTGTATCTTTGGCTAGTTTGTAAGTTGATCTGCAACACAAATTCTGAAATCACAAAAGAGATAATAAAGTAGGACCCACAAAGCTGCTTTGTATTTGTGGATAGCTACTAGAAAGCCTCAATTTGCTTTTCAGGCAAATAAAGAGTAGCACACAAGTAAGAAAGTGTTATTTATAAAGAGAATAAGGAGCTTGGGAAATTTATTTATGCTTTTGCAATTAAGTTCTAAATGGCTAGTAAAACACCATCCCCAGATGCCAAACAGAAAGCAATCTAGCTGGATTTTCTCTGTTCCTCATCTTGAGGGAAAAAAAAAATGACCTTCTCAACCATGTAAATATTCAAGAGATTTTTCCTCCAAATATCTCTCTATATAACCTGACACCTTTTCCCCTCTCTGGAACGTACTTTTCATATTATATCTACTAAAACACAGTATACACAATCTGTTCGGTCCCCAAACTAACATTAGTATCACCTTGGGTCATTTTAGGAATAAACCGCAGATGGATGAGGTGAGATACTGGTGTGTATGGCTTCACTGGCTCGGGACAGCCAGCAAACAGTGATCCATCCCTCCTCAGTTGTCTCAGTGCTTTCGTTTACTGCTCTCTCCTTGAGTCCAAACGCTCGAAATCCTGCCCTTTCCTTCCAGTCCAGTCTACCAGGTGAGGACCGTTAAACCTCTTTTTAGAAAACCATAACCCTGGAGGGGCAGGGTCTTTTTCTGCCTGGATCAGTTTGGGGTTAAAACTGCAATCCTTGATAAGCATGAGCACTCAGCCTGTCCAGAGTCTTTGGGATTGAACCCACGGAAATCCCATGACCAGCCTTCTTTCCCTTCTTTTTGGATATGTGATAATATGAAGAGATTGTCTGAGCTCAGCCTTTCATTATTAGTTCTTCCCGATTTGTTCTTTCCCTTCTTTTCTAATGTTCTTTACCATCTGGACCTAGAGCTCCTTTGCAACTTTATTTCCTCATAGAATCCTTGTGTAACTTCATCCAATATTCCCCTCTCTTTTACTCTAAACATGTGCAAATACCATCAACAGCCAATCTGAGGGGCCCCCAGCTTTTGGCATTTGGGGATGACCAGCATATTGGTATTGTCTCTTTACTTTCTTATCATATTGTTAAACATACTAGAATATAGCACATTTTACCTCAATTTTTCTTTAATTTTTGTCTCTGAACATAGCTATAATTTTGGGGGTGAGGCCAAGGGTAATTGACAAGATACCTAATAAAATACACCACAGGATCCAAGATGGCAAGAGAGTAGGTGGAAGCTAACGCACCTCCTCCTGGGACCAAACTGGAATTACAATTAAATTATAGAACGACCATCCTGTATAACCAAGGACTGATGGAAGAAGCCACACTGAGACTGGAAGGTCAGAGATGCAAAAAGGGCAGGTCCTGCTCCCTTGGGTGGTAGCTGAGGATCCAGAGACATATCTTAGTTGCTGGGGGTTCCCCCTGAGAAGTGTGAGGTCTAAATGCCAAGCTGGTCTCCCCAGCCCATAGCACCAGAGATGGAAGGGGGCAGGCACATAACATTTGGCTGTGAAAATGTATCTGTCCATCAGCAGAGACAGCAGTCCATTGGAGACACAGTCACACTCTTAAAGAACCAAAGTGAAAATTTTCGTTTGTAGACACTGGCCCTGGGCTCCAGCAGAGGGAAAGCAGAGCAAGCTAGAATCTTCCAAGGAGAGTCTGGGGTTGGTCGCTCTGGGGAAAGAGCTGAAATAGCTGCCAGGATCCCTGTGCAGATTCAGTTTCCCACATTGCAGACACCATGTTTCTAGGGTAGAGTTCTTCCCTCTGTGTGGCATCAGCCCTGGGGAAAGCAATAGCTTTACCCTCTAGATTCCCTCTCACCCCACCCTGGTGAAGTTATAACCTGCTGAGAAGTCAGCTGCCTTGGCCATAGGGAAGGCTCAGGGGTTGTCAGTGACTAAGTTGTGTGGCTTTAGGACAGAGGCGATTTCCCCCACTTTCCCATGAACCTGACTGGTGCTTCACCCTCATGAAAGATATTTTAGAACCACCTTCTGGACATCTGGCAGATCCACCCTTCAGTTGCTGGAGGCTCCACCCACCTGATTCTCAGTGACTCTGTCTTGCCAAGGTTGGAGCAAAATCTGGGACAGACTGAGTTGTGCATCTCTGTGGTGGAGACCACACCCCTCAATACTCCTCGAAGCCTAACTCAAACCTCCTCCTCACGGGATATCAGTTAACCCCAACCTCCCAACTCCTGGCAGCTCCACCCCACTGAACTCCATCTTCTCCTGGCAGAATCTGGGAAAGACTGAATTTTGTGACTCTAGGACAGGGGACATTTTTCTCTCACATGTCTGACTGGAGCAGAGCCCTCCCTTCACATGGCCAAATCTTGGTCTGTTTGGGCTTGATAAACTCTTCTAGACTCACCCTGAAGAGTTTTTGAGACCCTGACCCAACACAAATGTGTGTGAGCACCTGGCACAAGTGTGTATGAGCCCCCCAGCTAGACTTAGTATACCTGGGGAAATTTGATGAGTACCCTCAGACCCAGCACTGACACCAACTGTGAACCTGTATCATTCTGGTGAACACCACTCGCTCTTACCTGGTAACTCACTGTGAACCTACCTCATGCAAGTCAGTATTGCCAGAGGCTCTTTCAGTGACTAAACTTAACATCAGTCAGAGACAGGCAAAGGAAAATCTCGGGGTGCCATGGCACTTCTGTTGACCTGCTCCCAAGCCCAGTGTTGGTAAAAGTTGGCCTTGGTTTGCAGCTTGGTCCTTCCTGCATGCATCCAAAACAAGTAGAGGCAGCCACAAAATGTGGATCATGGGTAACTCCAAACAGGTTGCTGAAGGCCAGTCACAGGCAGTCTTACATTGGTCTGCACCACAGTCCCTCCCAAGAGGCCTAGAACCAGCACACTCAGTTGCTAGATTCAGACAACATCAGAACAGGATCCAATAAGCTTCACAAGCAGCATATTCAAAGGGAGATCTCACAAGCACCCAACACTACTCAGGCAAAATCTGCTTTGTGTGGTCAGCTTCTGCACAACAGCTTACATACTATGGTTGGGGTTGAGCCTATAGTCAGCCAACCTAAGGGCCCATCTTACACATGAATGGTTCAATAGCAATTAAGTTTCAATTATAACAGGAAGGCCCACATAACACACAGAAGGGACAATCTTGGGACACCCAGCTCAGGTAATGAAGGAGACTGCACCACTGAACTCCATAGGACACTACTACATAAGGCCACTGCACAAAGACTGGGAGCCATATTCATATCTATCTAATCCATAGAAACAAATACAAAGAGGCAGCCAAATAGAAAGACAAATAAACATTTCCCAAATGAAAGAACAGGAGGAATCTCCAGAAAAAAGAGTGAAATGGAATTGAGGCATGCAATTTATCAGAGATAGAGTTCAAAGTAATGGTTATAAAGATGCTCAACAACATGAAAAAGGACATAGAAACCATAAAAAGAGACAGTCGGAAATGAAGAATGCAATTTCTGAAATAAAGAGAAGAGTCAAAGGAATAAATGGTAGGTTGGATGAAGCAGAGGATTGAATCAGTGATTTGAAGACAAGGTAAAAAAAAACAAACAAACAAAACACCCAATCAAAGGAGCAAACAGAAAAAAAAGAATGTTTAAAAAATGAGAAAAGCCTGGCTGGTGTGGCTTGGTGGATTGGGTGCCAGCCTGAGAACCGAAAGGTCCCAGGTTCAATTCCCAGTCAGGGTACATGCCTGGGTTGCAGGCCAGGTCCCCAGCTGGGTGTGTGTGAAAGACACCTGAATGTTTCTCTCTCTCTGCTTCTCCCTCCCTTCTCCTCTCTCTAAGAATAAATAAATAAATACAATCTTTTTAAAAAATGAGGATAATTTAAGGGAACTTTGGGACAATATGAAGTGTAGCAACATCTGTATCATAGGGGTACCAGAAGGAGAAGAAAGAGAGCAAGGGATCAAGAATCTATTTGAGTAATAATTACCAAAACCTCTCTAACCTGGTGAAGAAAAAAGACACACAAATCCAGGATGTGCAGAGAATCCCAAACAAGATGAACCCAAATAGTCCCACACCAAGATACATCATAATTAAAATGATAAATTATAAAGACAAAGAGAAAATCTCAAAAGCAGCAAGAGGCAGAGACTAACCTACAAGGGAGCTCCTATAAGACTGTCATCTGATTTCTCAACAAAACCATTTCAGGCCAGAAGGAATTGGCATAAATATTAAACATGTTGAAAAGCATAGACGTACAACCCAGACTACTTTACCTAACAAGGCTATCATTTAAAATTGAAGAAGAAATAAAGAGCTTTCCAGACAAGAAAAAGTTAAAGAAGTTTGTTACAACCAAACCATATTACAAGAAATGTTAGAGGGCCTGCTTTAAAAAGAAGAAGAAAAAACAAAGAAAAATAGTTAAAATAATAAAATGGCAATAAATACATATCAGTCAATATCACTTTAAATGTAAATGGTTTAAATGTTCCAATTAAAAGATGTAGGGTAGCTGAATGGATAAGAAAACAAGATCCATATATATGCTGCCCCCAAGAAACCAACCTCAGAATGAAAGACACACACAGACTAAAAGTAAAAATATGGAAAAAATATTTCATATAAATTGAAACGACAAAAAAATGCTGAAGTAGCAATATTTATAACTGACAAAAATAGACTTTAAAGCAAAGGCTAACCTAAGATAGAAAGAAGGACACTACACAATGATAAAGGGAGAAAAAAACAGAGGATATAACCCTTATTAACACTTATGCACCCAACATAGGAACACCTCAATATGTAAAGCAAATCTTGATGGACATTAAAGAAAAGATACATAGTAATACAGTCATAGTAGGAGATTTTTACACCCCATTGACATCAATGGATAGATCTTTTAGAAAGAAAACAAAGAAACAGTGGCCTTAAATGACACACTAGATCAGATGGATTAATAGATAACTTCAAAGTATTCCATCCCAAAGCAGCATAATATACATTCTTTCAAAGTGTACAGGGAACATTTTCTAGGATAGACCACATGTTAAGACACAAAAGAAGTCTCAGTAAATTTAAGAAGATGGAAATTGTATCAAGCATCCCCTCTGTCCATAACTGTATGAAACTAGAAATCAATCACAGGAAAAAAAACTGAAAAAAACACTGAGACTGTGAAGGTTAAATAACATGTTACCAAACAAAGAATGTGTTAACAATGAGATCAAGGAAGAAATCAAAAGATACCTTAAAACAAGTGAAAATGAGAACACAACAACCCCAAATCTGTGGGACATAGTGACAGCAGTGCCAAGAGAAAATTAATAGCATTATAGGCTATCTCAAGAAACAAGAAAAATCCCAAATAAAAAAAAAGCTAACATTACACTTACTTAAAGGACTTGAAAAAGAACAACAAAGCCCACAGTGAGAAGAAGAAAGGAAATAAAAAAGATCAGAGAAAAAAATAAACAAAATAGAGCTTAAAAAAATAACACAAAAGTCAATGAAATGAAAAGTTGGTTCTTTGAAAGGATAAACAACATTGACAAACATTTAACCAGACACATCAAGAAAAAAAGAGAGAGGACCCAAATAAATACAATCAGAAATGAAAAAGAAGAAGTAACAACTGACACCAAAAAAGTCCCCCACAAAGGATTGTAAGAAAATATTCTAAACATCTATATGCCAACAAATGGGACAATTTGGATGAAATGGATAAATTCCTAGAAACATACAATCTTCCCAAACTGAATCAGGGAAAGTAAGAGAATCGGAATAGACAGATTACAACTAGTGAAATTCAAGCAGTAATCAAAAAACTCCCAACAAACAAAAGTCCTGGACTGAATGGCTTCACAGGTGAATTTTACCAAACATTCAAAGAATAACTAACACCTATCCTTCTTAAAGCGCTGCAAAAAATTCAAGAGAAGGGAAGACTCCCAAGTTCATTTTATGAGGCCAGCATTATCCTAATTCCTAAATTCTCTATTTTAAAAATGGCTGAAGGGAATTCTAGATTATTGGAGTTATCTACACACACACACACACACACACACACACACACATATATGTCTGCCTCTTTTTCTATTATGCAGTTGGTCAGTATATACAGTAAAAGCAGACTGGACTTTTTGGACACCTTTGACAATTCAATATGGAGTCAGTGTCAGCCATGACAATTGTCAAGTGCTATGCCAAGACCGAGGTAACGAGGTGTTATGCGAACACCTTTAAGAGGGACACAGAATGCCTAAACCACAAGTCTAGACACTTGGATAAGGACTCCATCTAGACACCAATATAAGTGGCATCTCCACCCCTGTGGGCTGTAAGAACTCAGAGTTCTGACCACCCAGTCTGGAGCTTGGCTGTACCACGCACGGGTCACACACACACAGAAAATGAGCACCGGCCTGACCTGTGCTCCGCCAGAGTGTGCTGCCACGTCAGCTGCTTGGCTTGAGACCTAGGCCCACCTCTCCACCTGCAGATGCCTTGGCATTGTGGAAAGACACAAACGTATGGAAGTGTCTCCTTTTGGTGATGTTCCCTTGCTCACAACAGTCTGTCATTGGTTTCTAGTACCTCTTCACGTGAGGGAGATTAGTATTTGTCTATGGTATGAGTTTCTCAGTTTGTTGTTTATCTCTTGACTTTGTTTATAGTTTTACATGTTGTTGAATTTTTCTTTATGAATTCTAGATTTTGAGTCATAATGACCTTCTTCCCTGTATTAAAAAGGAACTTCCTGTGCCATCTTCTATTACTTTTCATATGCTGTCACTATTTTGTATGTACATCTTTGATTCATTTGAAATTTACCCTGGTTTTAATGGAACATGGTATGAGTTACAAATCCAATATCTTTTTCCTTTGCTATTCCATCACAATTTATTGAAGTGTTTATCTTTTCCACACTGATTTGAAATGTTACTTTTTTCATATATTAAGTTGCAGTATGTGTTTTGAATTATTTCTGGACTTCCGATAATATTTATTGGTCAGTTTGTCTAATGATGAACCAATATCACACTATTTAAGTGTCCAGGTTTTTA
>VMDR010027822.1:0-13418 GCA_007922815.1 Macrotus californicus | reverse complement strand
TTATATATAGTGATGAACAATCTGCTCATTGCAGTTCTCTTTAAATGGATCTGCCCATCCATGGAATAGAAAGGGATACCATTCGTTGCATATAATGAGTGCTGTGTCCTCTGCATACGTCTTCTGACTTCATGATGTAAAAACTGATGATGTGTCATCATATCACATCCATTACAGAGATTATGCTCTGGAACTTGTAATGAGTCCCACAGTTAGTGAAGAGAAGAGTCAAAATTTAATGACATGTTTAAATCCAAAGTTTTTGTTCTTATTCATTATGTTACATGTTAAGGCATTGGGTCCTGTAGGTGTGAGACAAGACAGCCCTCCACTCACCTATTTAAACCATGTGCTTTTTTTACATTCCCCCTGGCCCTTTAACCCCCTGGCTTGAAGCCTTTTGTCAAAATGTTCTGCTTGAGCCCTCCGCTATTTGGTAACTCATCCAAATGACTTGTCCTTGATTTTTTTCTTAAAACCAAATGTATTCATGATAATGTACCTCCTTTTGATTCCATGCACTTGTGGTTATGAGTTGGAGAATATTTCCAACAAGTTTGGGCAATATCAGGCTCATATTTTTATGTCATATTCATAAAAGCAGCATGTGTTGCATTGGTTACCTGTATTTGTGATGCACACAGAGTTGATCATTAGCTTTTTTAAAAATTGTATTTGATTGATTATGCTATTACAGTTGTTCTGATGTATCCCCCTTTGGCCCCCTCCACCCAGTGCTCCCTTCTCCTTCAGGCAATCCCCCCACCATTGTTCATGTCCAATGGTCATTTGTAGAAGATCTTTGGCTACTCCATTTCCTGTACTGTACATTACATTACCATGGTTATTCTGTAACTAGCCTATTTGTACTTATTAATCCCCTCACCTCTTCACCCATTCTCCCTCTCTCCCCTTCCATCTGACAACCTTCTAATAACTAAATTCTTTTCTCTTGCTTTTAAAAGTTGCTCTCTATCTTTAACCTTTGGCCTTTTAATAACGATGTGTCTTGGAGTGGGTCTCTTTGCATTCATCATAGTTGGGACTCTCTGCATTTCCTGGACATGCATGTCTATTTCCTTCACCTAATTGGACAAATTTCCTTTCACTATTTTATCAAATAGATCTCCAATTTCTTGCTCTTTCTCTTCTCCTTCTGGCAACCCTATGAGGCAAATGTTGGACTTCTTTAAGCTGTCCCAGAGGGTGTTTATACTCTTCTCATGTATTTGGATTCTTTTTTCTTCTTGTTACGCCTGATTGTTTTTTGCTTCCTTATGTTCGAAATCATTGATTTGATTCTTGGCTTTATCCATTCTACTATTGTTTCTCTGTAAATTGTTCTTTAGTTCAATTAGTGGATCCTTGGTTTCTGACTGGGTCTTTTTAATGCTGCTGAGGTCCTCACTAAACAGTGTTTTGAACTCTGAATCTGGTAGATTGCTTATCTCCATTTCATTTAGCTCTTTTTCTGGAGTTTTGATCTGTTCTTTCATTTGGGCCATCTTTCTTTGTCTTCTCACTTTGGCAGCCTCCCTGTGTTTATTTCTATCTATTAGGTAGAGCTACTTTGACTCTGTCTTGGTAACGGGACCTAATGTAATAGGTGTCCTTTAGGGTCCCATAGCATAACTTTCTCTATCACTCAAGCTGGGTATTCAAGGTGTATCCTTTGTGTGGGCTTCTCTTATAGTTGAATCTTGCTTGCTGTTGGCATATCAATGGAAGGGATTTACCCAGGCCAGTCAGCTGCAAGGACTGCCTGTGACCACTGACCACCAACCTCTGCCCTCTGTGGAAGATCAGCTGTGCAGGGGCAGGGAGGTAGTGCTTCAGTGTGGTCTGTATCTGTCTACTGGGTGCGCTGGTCCTGGGGTTTCCCAGGTGGTGCAGCCCAAGGTCAGGCCCAACCTGTTTTTTGCATGAGGCACCCTGCCTAAGCTGTAAAACAATCTGAGATGGCTGCTACTTGTGCTGGGCTTGGAGATTCTCAAGTGGAGCCAAACTGAGACTCTAATCTAGCTGGTGCTAGGGGGTCACTGAACCCAGCTGCTGCTTGTTTGATAGGATTTAGGATCCAAGATGAGCCATTCTTATGGAAAAGCAGCTTGGGTGAGCCTGTAATTTGGGTGGGGTAGAGCTTCTGTGGATCTCCAAGGTGGGTCACATGGTTTAGCCACCTTGATGGAGTCTAAGATATAGAACCAGCCTACTGGCTCTATGGAGGGGAGGGCTCAGCAAAGGGACAATGGCCTCTGCTTGCCCCAATGCCAGACACTTCTGTCTCTCCCTGTATACCACTGGTGCCCTTTAAGCAGCCATGCCAGTGCTGGAGCTCAGAGGGAGCAAATCTGAGTAGGTGAGTCCATGTGTGGGTTCTTCAAGAGGAACTGCTTAGGGCTCCAGCAGCCTCCTCCACTAACTCAGTCCTCATTGGTGTTCAGAGCCAGGAGTTGTGAGAACTTATCTTCCTGGCACTGGAACCCTGGGAAGGGCGGCCTGGTGTTGGTGTGGGACTTTTCATACCCGGGATATCCCTCCTGAATTTTTACCCACATGGATATGGGGCCAGCCTGTTGTGCATCTGTGCCCCTCCTACAAGTCTGTATGAATGTGGTTCCTTTAATTCATTAGTTGTTAGACTTCCATCAACTCAACTTCTGAAATTCCTGAGTCATGGTTTTTCTATATTTTACTGTTTTAATTTAATTTTTAAGATTGTATTTATTTATTTGTAGAGAGGGAAAGGGAAGGAGAAAGAGAGGGAGAGAAGCATCAATGTGTGGTTATCTCTCATGTGCCCCCTACTAGGAACTTGACCTGTAACCCAGTCATGTGCCCTAGAATGGGAATCAAACCAGTGACCCTTTTATTTATAGGCTTGCACTCAACCACTGAGCCATACCAGCCAGGGCAGTTTTCCTATATTTTAGCTGTAATTTTGATGTGGTTTTGTGAAGAAGCAAACCATGTCTGCCTATGTTGCCAACTTGACTGGAAGCTTCATTAGCTTTTAATATTGATTATGAGAAAAGAACAAATATAACCTCTACCTTCAAGAAGGACAAACTTAATTTTTTTTAAATTAATTATTTTTCAGGAACAAATTATCTTTTAATTAGAGGCTAAGTATAAAGTAATCACTAATTCCTTTTGTTTAACCAAGTTTAATAAATTGTCTGTGCACCTGAATATTTTAAATATGTTATGATGACAGAGTTTGATATCTGGCACAGTTGGGTCACAATCAAAAGTCTTAAATGAGATTGCATCTTATAATACTCTGATCTACTTGGGTGAGTCTTTGCATTCATTTATGCATTCATTTTTTTAGATGTAGAGGTTTTAAGAATCTTGCGTTACTGAAAATGTTGCCTACTATGATAGTTTTGCTATCATTTTATTCTGAACAAACCTCATTCTTTAGGTTGTCAGTGTTTTAAGGAGAGTGGGGTATTTTGGGATAATCTTTTCTATTTTCAATTTACTGTTTATAATAAATGTGACTGTCAGTCTTAACCAATCACCTTTATCAGAGTATGCTTTCAGTGTAGATATGTGATATTTTTCAAAACTTTATGGAGATCTTCCTTGAAAAGTGTTTAATTGTGAAAAATAAAGGGTAACTATTAGGCAGGGTTCAAACTGAACCCATTTAAAGTTTCCATATGTTAAGGAAATCTTAATGTGCATTAAATTTGGTAATGGAATGTTTATAATTGATGCTCAATTTAGTAAAGAAGTTGAAGAACACAAAGCAAACTTAAAAACGCACAAGCCATGACTTTTGTTTTGTTTTTGTTTTTGCTTTTTAGGACAAATGCTTAATAACACTGAAATCATAGCAATTGTCCCTTAAAGTTGTGCCAAGAAAATGGCAGAATCCAACCTATCAAATGGAGACAAGCAGGTTATTTGCACATTTAACATTATATGGAAGGCATGTTAATAAGTCATTAAGTTACAAAATGATCTGAATAGCATAATAGACTGCATTTAGTCAATCAGTGTCAAACAATAAGCTACAGTGGTTCAGAACTAAGCTAAAAATTTTGATATTCATCTTATAGAATCCTCCTGACAAGTGAGGGAGTAACTACTATTATCTTCGTTTTACAAATGAGAGCACTGGAGCCAACAATTGTTCTGTTTAAAAAAAAATGAATAAAAACATTAAGGAAACAGATCCAGGAAGATAAAACCAAGAAAAAGTAACTTCTTAGACAAATTAGACAGATTTCTAAACTGCTATGAAAGTATCTTTTTCTTTCTTTCTTTTTTCTTCTTGCAAATGCAAGAGACTTTGTTATCAGAAATTTACATAGGTAGAAATCAGCAATGACTATTTAAAAACAATTCTTTCAAGAGCTAACAATCACAAGCCTCTGTGAAGTCTCCCCAAAAGTGGGTTATATGATCCTGCCTCTAGTCTAAGACAGTATGTGGTCACAAGATATTTTAAAACAAATAAGTTACATCATTGAGTAAGAATTCTCATTGATTACAATATTTTAACAACCCTTAAGCATGTCATTTTGGGCCCCTCCTTCTGTACCCACTATCACATAATTACTCTCCTGAAATGTTTCTATTTGTGCTCTTCAGGGAATGAAAATAAATGATGTGGAAATACGTTGATGAATACATCAATGCCCTTGGTTAGTGAAGGGTCAAACAAACCAGCTCTCCACTTTGCAGCCACAAAAGCCAGTGTCTTCCACATGAAATGGTTCTGCTAACGAGATCGGCATCACGGGAAGTGAAAATCATTGGTTCTTTTATAGAAATATCAGGCCCAGAATGAATATGTATAAATATTGTTTTCATCAACTATGTACAAATGACCATCCCATTTTTAATAACCAATCAGAAGAGCTAAGGAGAGAGTGATAGGTTTGGCTAAGATAAGCATGTGCTTTAAAAGTATGTGCAGTTTTTCTAAGAATGACCACTTTTAAGATTGCCAGATTTAACAAATCAAACTACAAGATGACCAGCTAAATTAGAATTTTACATAAATGATCAATGATTTTGTTAGTATAAGTATGCCCAAAATGTTGCATAATACATACTAATATTTTAAAAAATTCCTTGTTGTTTATCTGAAATTCAAATTATCTGCGGATTCTGTATTTTATTTGTCAAGCCTACCAGAAAGTGTATCAACTAGAAGACACTTTGGAAATATGGAAAGCAAGATGATGGCTCAATAACTCTTCAGGAAGAAGAATGAATATATCAAAATAAAGGTCTCATATATTAGTGCAAGGGATAATACATTTTGGGGCCAAAGCACATTAGGCTTAAAAAAAAATGACAGTTTCCTGAAATAAGGTCGAGGTGGCTACTCTCTTTTCAGGTCTGTGGTGGTAAATGCAGTGCTTTCTATAAATAATGTTGCCTTACTCTCTGAGGATACAAAGGCCCACATATCATATCCATTCCACCTCCCGGGTTTTGAACTTTTATTAGTTAGAGGCGTTGGCCTGATCTTTATCTGGTGTTGACTTCAGACTTCATTTCAATCGGTGTTTTTATGTGTGCATAAGTTTTATTTCGAAAAACTTCCAGGGCTTAAAAACAAAATGACCATCCTGATTTTTTGTGTAGAGCTGTGTAATTTACATTTTTTGTTGACAGATGAGGAAATGAACAGAAAAGGGCATGTGTTCCAAAAAATCTATTCAATTCAGTAGCTTTAGACATTTAAGTTAATAAGAATGGGATTCCAAATGTCACCTCAGCTAGCAATGAAGTGACAAGTGCTCCCCAGTCTCATGCTGATGAACATAGACTTATTTTCTAAATTTAAGAACAATACCTCACCTCCATTTTCGCACTGGTAAACTGTGTGTGATACAGAACAAATGTCAGAGCTGTGCACATTCCAGGGCATTTATGGGTTTCCCTGGAACGCCTGCAATCGCATGTGTCAGGGAGGCAGAACACGAAGGTGACTTGTTGCAACAATCCATACAGAGCACTCAGATTTCATGCTGCAAAAATCGACAAAGCAATCCACGCTGGTCTGGAAAATGAGGTGCTGAATGAAGCTGAATTCCCCTTGGTCTCCAGCCACATAGAGTAGTTAACTGTGTTCCCTCTAGCAAAAGCCTCAGAGTATCTTTATCCTTCAGTTTACAATTTTCAAAATTAAATTATCTGCCTTGTATTTAGGCTGCACTTTCATTCATAAATAGTATAAGTGCTTGGTGTTGTGTTCAAACCACACAGGAATACCAAAAGTGAAAAATGTTTTGCTTTGTGAATAGTTTTCCTTTATTTTCTACCTGCGGAACTCATATTTAAATACGGCTAAAAAGATAGGTAGATAGATAAATGATAGATAATAAATAATAGATATGTATCAGACACATATACACTAACCTCAGCATATATATTAGTTTATATATACTAAAGAAAGTCTGCAGTACAAAACTGTCCCTGAGTTGCAATTTTGCAAATCCTGTCAAAATGCCATATTAATCATTTTCAGATGATTTTGCTAAACTTCTAAAATGATTCAGTCCCTAATCCCATCTTGGAAGACTATGTAGAAGGGTAAATTTGTCATAGTTTTACTTTCATGTCATATTCGATGTTTGCCTGGTAATCTGCAAGTCACTAGCAAGAGTGCCTGACTTTCTCTGGGCACAGTAGGTGCTCAGCATATCGTTCATCATCAGACAAGGCTGCGTGGGCTACCAGGAGGTCCGCTAGCAGACAGAACTGCCGTCCTATGCTGCCCGAGAGGAAAATAGCCAACTGCCATGAAATCAGGTCATTCTTAATGAAATTATGAACTTCCTTTAAAGAGAAATGGTCTGCTGCTGGAATCATTCAATAATCATAATAAAGGGAATAAGAGAAAAAACGTAATTCAACATTTTTTCACCTCTTTTACAAGTGAGTTGATAAAATCATGTACATTTGTCATTCATAAATGCATTTCCAGGCTTTGTTACTTTCTCAACTTTTTTGACACTCTCTTGGCCGTCATTCTTTTTGTAAGCCCCAATTGTAGCACTATACTGGGCTGTAGCACTTTTTTTTTTCTTACTGGATCTTCCTGACACGTAGATAATTTCCATCTAATGCATTGTAGTGCTTGTGACTAGGAAAGGCATATTGTGATGTGTCATCATCTTGTCTTTAAGCAATTGCATTTGCAAAAGTATCTTAGTGCATAACTTACTCTGGTATTAAGTTAGACAACTTGAGTACCACATTACAGCCTGGAAAAAATAGTGAGATATTCTAAATTACCAGCAGGAAGATCAAATAAAGGATACATAAGTTGGCTTATATGTGGGTAGGTTGGAAAGGAAAGGGAAGGAAGCAAATGTGGAGAAATGATAGAGGTTAGAAATTGTGTTCCCTGAACAAAATTGGCTTATTGGTCTACCTCTGCTGAAACATTAAATTGCACTGGAGATACGAAGAGGTCAGGCAAAGGAAGACCTAAATCGCGTAAATCTCTTTATCACATAACAAGAAAATGTGCGAAAACAGAGGCAGAGATATTGTTGAAAGTACGAAGAGTGGTCTGAAACATGTTGTTATCCCCACACTTTTGATCTTTTTGAGTTCTTTGCTAGTCAGGAGTAAGGCTCACATTGTGTTGCTCAATTTTCTTTCTCACCATCACATAGATTTTAATTTCCTTTCAGGCTCAAAGAAGAATAAAGTCCATGTGGGCTATTCAGAATCATCTTGTTTTCATCTTCAGAGAGTCTTAAAGTTAACATTTTATTTTGCTTGAGTAAGTGCTAGAAAATATTATTAAATTTATATATTAATATCTTTAATTATAAAATTCACATTATCTTACTGAAGCAAGAGTGTACAAGAGATGACCCTAGCTACTATCCTAAAAGAGTTTTATTGGGGTACAATTTATTATGACATTCACACAGTTATAGAGTACAACTCAAGGATTTTCAGAATATTCACAGAGTTGTACAACCATCGCTGCAATCAGTCTCAAAACATTCATCATCCCATACCCACTGTCTCTCCTAGGCAACCACTAATCTCCTTCTGAGCATGTTTGCCTATTCTGGACACTTTATCTAAATGGGGTCACATAATGTGTGATCTTTCGTGACTGGCCTCTTTCAGCCAGTATAATGTTTTCAAGGTTCATCCATGTTGCAGCATGCATCCATCCCTTATTTTTTCTGTTTTAAAAGTTGATGTGAAATTCATATGGCACAAAACATTTTAAAGTGCATAGTTTAGTGGCCCTTAGTACATTTACGGTGTTGGGTGACCATTATCGCTCCCTGATTCCAAAATATTTCCATCACCCTGAAACCCCTTCCTCATTAGCAGTTACCCCCAAATCCCCTTCATCCCAAGCCTTGCTAACCACTAATCTACTTTCTGTCTCTATGGATTGGCTTATTCTGAACATTTCATATAAATGGAGTCATATATGTGGACTTTTCTTAGGGCTTCTTTCACTCAGCCTAATATTTTCAAGGTTCGTCCATGTTGCAGCATGTAACAGTACTTCATGTCTTTTATGGCCAAATGTGTAGATATGGTACTTTTGTTTATCCACGCAGCCTATGGTGGACATTTGGGTAATTTGCACTTTTTGTCTATTATGAATATGCTACTATGAACACTCATGTGCAAGTTTTGGTTTAGGTATCTGATTATTTTGTGTTTTTCACCTTTATAGAAGTATAATTAAAGATAAAATTTTAAAATATTTAAAGTATATGTAATGATGATGTGATATACCAAGGAGGCCTCCCCAAATGAAATTTATTTATAAAAAATTACATATTTATTCTTACATGATTAAACTTCAGTGACCTTGAAAGTGCTCTGCATTTGATGCAATACACCTATGGGGACATTTTTCCACTGCTCAAAACAGTTTTTGAACTCATCAGTTTTGATGCCTTTTAGTGCTGGGCTAATTTTTTGTTTCACCTCTTCCACATCAGCAAACTTGGGTGAGTAGGGAGGGTGGAGCGCGGACGTCATGCCATTTTTGGTCAAAAACGACTGAACACTCAGCTTGGTGTGGGAAGGTGCCCTCATAATCACCCATCATGAAATGGGCAAACACATTGAAAGAGTCTTCAAAAAAAAATCACTGAAGCCAAATTCACCCACTCACAATAACATCAGTTGGGATACTGATACAGATGGGTTCTTAGAACACTTACCTAGTAGAAGGAGCCTGTACTACAAGGGGCCTGCCTTCCAGAAGATAATTCCAATTTTTTGTGCCCCCCAATATGTATACATTGTGAAAAAATTCCTACCACTTAATTAATATAGCCAACACCTCAAACGACTTGTTTTTTTGTGTGTGTATATGTGTGAGAATATTCAAGTTCTACTCTTTTAGAAAATTTCAATTATACAATACAGTGTTGACTGTCAGCTACAGTCATCATGTTATTTCTTAGATTCTTAGACCTTATTTATATCATTTCTAAAATCTTGTACCATTTTAAAAAACTATCCTTATTTTCCCAAATCCAGTTCCTGCCAACCACTTTGCTACTTTCTGTTTCTGTATGAATTTTTATGTAGCTTCTGCATCTGAATAAAAACAATGCCATCTTTATCTATTCATCTAGTGATGAACACTTAGGTTGTTTTTGTATTTTGGCTATTGTAAATGAACTTGGGAGAGCAGATATCTCTTTGATATCCTGCTTTCATTTTCTTTGGATATATACCCAAGAAATGAGTTTACTGAATTATATGGTAGTTCTAGTCTAATTTTTAAAGAAACATCCATACTGTTTTAAATAATTACTGCCCAATTTGTATCCCCACCAACAGTCCATAAGGGTTTTCTTTTCTCCACATTCTTGCCAACACTTGCTATCTATTTATTTTAATGAAAGCCATTCTAACAGGTGCAAGGTGAGCTCTTTTTGGTTTTGATTACATGTCCTTAGTGATTAGTAATGTTGCTAATCTTTTCATGTCCCTGTTGGCCATTTGTATGCCTTCTTTGGAAAAAAATTACCATTCAGTTCTACCCATTTTCTAATCAAAATGTTTCTTTGCTATTGAATATATATATTGAAACATATATTTATGTTTGTATATATGTATACACATACATATATATATAGTTTGAAGATTTTATTTAGTTATTTTTAGAGAAGGGAAGGAAGGGAGAGAGGGAGAGAAACATCAACATGTGGTTGCTTCTCATGTGACCGCAACCCAGGTATGAGCCCTGACTGGGAATTGAACCAGCGACCCTTTGGTTCACAGGCTGGCACTCAATCCACTGAGCCACACCAGCCAGGGCTCTTTATATGTACTTCTTATTAACTGTTTTTAGATATATAATTTATAAATATTTCTCCTGTTCTGTAGGTTGCCTTCTTATTTTGTTCATGGTTCCCTTTGTTGTGCAGAAACTTTCAACTTAATGTAATTCTATTTGTTATTGTTTGTTTGTTTGTTTACTTTTGGTGTCAAATCCAAAAAGCTTGTCCCTGATATTTTGCTAGGGGTTTTACAATTTCTGGTCATAAATACAATTAATTTTTCAGTTGAATTTTCTGTGTGGTGTAGAATAAATAGGGGGCATTTTCTTTTCTTTCTTTCTTTTCTTTTTTGCATTTATGTATACAGAAAATACCATCTCCTATTGGAGAGACTAACATTTCCCCATTACATAGTCTTTGCTCTTTTATTATAATTTATTGACCATATAAGGTTGGATTTATTTCTGAGTTTTGAATTTTGTTCCACTGATCAATGTGTCAGTTTTTTTCTGCCAATATGATACTATTTTGCTTATCACAGTGTTCAAAGGTAGTTTGGAAATAGAAAGCATGATGCATCCAGCTTTGTTTTTCTTTCTCAAGATTGCTTTGGCACTTTGGGTTCTACAGTGTTTTCATACAAATTTTATGATTGTTCTAATTCTGTGAAAAATACCATTGGAATTTTAATAGGGTTACATTAAATCTTAGATTGTTCTTGGTAGTATGACTATTTCAACATTAATTTTCCAACCCATAAGCATGAAATATGTTTTAATTTATTTGTGTCACTTTCAATATTTTTTTGGCGATGTCTTAGTGTTTTCAGTGTATAGGTGTTTCATCTTCTTGGTTAAATTTACTTCTAAGTATTTTTATGCAATTGCAAATGGGATTGTTTACTCATATCTCATTCTGCCAATTTGTTCTTAGTGCATACAACCTGATATGTACTGATTTTGTACATTGATTCTGTATCCTGAAACATTACTGAATTCAGTTATTCATTCTTTTTTGGTGGGGTTTTTAGGGTTTTTTATATAGTGCCTGCCATCTGCAAATAGAGATGATTTTACTTCTTTATTTCTGCTTTAGAATGTCCATTATTTTATTCCTTACCTAACTGCTATATCTAGGACTTCCAATACTATATTGATTAAAAGTGGTGAGAGTGGGTATCTTTATATTTTTCCAGATCTCAAAGAAATATCTTTCAGCTTTTTATTACTGACGTCATTTTAAATGTGGGCCTGCCATATACAGTCTCTACTGTGTTGAGGTTTCTTCCCTCTGTGTCCAGCTTGTTGAGAGGTTTGTTTCTCTTTTTTTAATCATGAGTGGGTGTAAAAATTTTTCAAATTATTTTTCTGCAACTATTGAAAGGATCAAGTGAATTCAGTCCTTTCTTTTATTAATGTAGTATATCACATTAATTGATTTACACATGTGGAAGCATCCTTATATCTCTGTAATAAATCTCACTGGGTTATGGTGAATGGTCTTTTTAATGTACTGTTGAGTTAGGTTTGCTGATATTTTGTTGAGGACATTTGCATCTATGTTCATTAGGGATATTGGCCTGTAAGTTTGTTTTCTTGTAGTGTCCTCTGCTTCTAGTATCAGAGTAATTCTGGCCTCATAAAACAAGTTTGGAAATGTTGTCCTTTTCTATTTTATAGAAGAGTTTGAGAAGGGTAGGTATTAATTCTTCTTTAAGCATTTGGTAGAGTTCACTGGTGAAGCCATCTGGTCTTGATTTTTGTTTATTGGGAATTTTTATTTTCATTATTACCAATTAAATCTACTTATTCATTGGTCTATTTAGATTTCTAGTTTTTCACGATTCAGTGTTGGTGGGATTTTTGTTTTTAGGAATTTGCCTACTTCTTCTAGTGTGTTAGTATATGATTGTTTATAATAGTCTCCCATGACATCTTTGTATGTGTGGTATCATGTATAATGTCTCCTCTTTCATTGCTGATTTTATTTATTTGAGTTTTCTCTCTGTTTCTTGGTAACTCGCTAAAGTTTTCACTTAACCATTTTATTGTCTTTTTAGTATGTATTTCATTTATTTCTGCACAAATTTTTATTATTTTCATCCTTCTATTAATCGAGTCTTAGTTTCTTTTTTTCCCTCTAAATCCTTAAGGTATAAAGTTATTTATCTGAGCTCTTTATTTTTTCTTAATGTGGGTGTTTATCATATAAACGTCTTTCTTAAAACTGTGTTTGCTGCATCACATAAGTTTTTGTAAATTGTATTTCTATTTTCATTGAATGTATTTTTTTATTTTTCTTTTGATACCTCCTTTGACCTGTTGTTTGTTGAGTAGCAGGTTTAATTTCCACATATTTGTGAATTTTTCATTTTTCTTTTTGTAGTTGATTTCTGGATTCATATCATTGTGGTTGGATAAGGTGCTTCATATGAATTCTATCTTAAATTTGTTAAGCCTGTTCTGTGGCTTAATATATGTTCTATCCTAAAAAATATTTTATGTGTGCTTGAGAAGAATTTGTATTTTGCTGCAGTTGTATAGAATCTTCTATAAATAGCTGTTAAATCCATCAGATCTTATGTGTTGTTTAAAACCAATGCATCCTTATTGAATTCCTTTCAGGAGAATCTAACCATTGTTAAAAGTGGAGCATTGATATTCTTACCATTATTGTACTGCTGTCTATTTCCCTATTCAACACTGTTAATATCTGCTTTACATATGTAAGAGCTCATATGTTCAGTTCATAAAAATTTGGAAATGTTTTATCCTTTATCATTATATTATGATCTTTTTTGTTTCTTAGTACAGTCTTTGGCTTGAAATTCATTTTGTCTGACATAAATATAGCTCCTCTGATTTCTACTGGTTTCCATTTGTATGGACCACCTTTGTTCATCTGTGCACTTTCAGTCTGTGTGTGTCCTTAAGTGAATAAAGTCTGGGAGGTAGTGTGTAGTTGTACCTTGATTTTTTTTCTTTTTTAAATCCATTCAGCCACTCCACTTTTTAATTGAAAAATTTATTTAATTTACACTTAGAGCAATCATTGGTAGATATGAAATTAATATTGCTATTTTGTTGATTATTTTCTAGCTAGTTTGTAATTTTTAAATTTCTCTTCATTGCTCTCTGATTTGTGATTTGAGGGTTTTTTTAT
>VMDR010027821.1:0-13417 GCA_007922815.1 Macrotus californicus | reverse complement strand
ACATCCCTGTCTTGTTCTTGATCTCAAGGGACACACTTTTAGTTTTTGCCCTTGGGTCATTTCTTGTGGCATCAGGATTGTTTGGTTAATCTGGTTGAGTGTCTAAATGCTGAAAAGTACACAGACTTACACACAGGTACATTCACATAATGTAAACATCACAGAGATACCCAAATAGTCTCATACACATTGAATATCATAAAGACAAACACTGAGTATTATTCAGGGATAGACATACTCAAAGAAAATATGCAGAGAGACAGAGGAATTTCCCCAATAATATAGGCCCATATCCAAAAAGATCCCAAAGTCTAAGAGACCTTGGGGTAGGGATGGAGCCAAGAAAATAAATACAAATAAAAAAAGACAAAAAAATAATGGACAAGAAGGTCAAGAATGGCAGAGAAATTCAGAGAAATCAGACAAATAGGGAGGGGTAAACAAGTGCAGACAGTCTCCAAGAGCCAGAGAATGGGAGAGAAAGAGAAAGAAAGTCTGTGCATTAGTTTTCTATTTACTGGTGTCACAAATAATTACCAACTTATATTTGAAATGTGCAAAACAACACATTTATTTTCTTAGAGTTCTGGAGGTCAGAAGTCTGAAATGGTTCCTATGGTCTAAAATCAAGGTGTCAGCAGGGCCTGTGTTCTTTTGGAGTCTCCAGTAGAGAATTCATTTCCTTGTTCTTTGCAGTGTCTGGAGGCTACCCACTTCCTTTGTTCTCTCCTCCTTTCTCAGTCTTCAAAGCCAGCCATGTCAGCCAAGTACTTCTCATACTTCCATCTCTCTGGTTATCCTCTTCTGTTTTTGTCCTCCACTTTGAGGGACCCTTGAGATTATAGTAGACCCACTTGGGTAATCTGGAATAATCTCCCTATTTTAAATTCCACTGATAGCAACTTTAATTCCATCTGCAAACTTAATTCTGCTTTGCCATATAAGGTAACATATTCACATGTTCCAGGAATTTAGGATGTGAACATCTTCAGGGGACCATTATTCCACCATCAGAACATAGAAGTCCATCTTTTACATAATAGATTTGGTCATATCTGAAGTCTTTTATTTAGGTATCTGTGTGTTTTATGAGCATTGAGCTGGCAGATTTGTTTCAAGATGAGTGTACATGTGTTTATTTGTGTTAGTTTCTTTATCAGGGTATCATATTTGAATGTCTCCCTGATAAGTATGCAGGGGCAGAAGGATGCCTGGAAGGGATGCCTAATATAGCGCTGTGGCTCCATAAAGATACACTGCTGTTGTATTGTTGTTCTTGTTGACAATAAAACTAATGACAGAGGGTCTCTGCATGTTTTCTTTGAGTATGTCTATCTGTCCCTAAATAATATCTGGTGTTTGTCCGTATGATATTTGGTGTGTATGACACTCTTTGGGCATCTCTGTGATGTTTGCATTGTGTAAATGCACCTGTCTGTAAGTCTGTACACTTTTGGGCATTTAGACATCGATGGGTGCACACATGTTTATACAACAGTGTGTACGATCGTAGTAGTAGACATCTGAATGCTTAGTTATTCATAAACCCCCAAGGGTATCCAGACAGAAAGACCTAGCTAGAGACAGGTGGAGAAGCTAGGAAGACAAGGGAGCAGAGAGGAAGATAGGAAAGGTGGATAGAGGAGGGGAAAGGAAGGAAGAGACAGAGAGATGGAGGTGAGGAAAGGGCACAAGGAAAGATCAGGAAAAAAATCGGAAAGCAAAAAGGAGTTCTAGGGATCTGAAATAAAAAAGAGACTGGTAGTCACAGAAAGAACACAGATTAGAAAATGTGGGTATGGCTCCACTTCTGGTCATCCCCTTGCTGTGTAACTGTTGCGGTCCCATCCAGCAGGACCGCGTGTCATTGTGGAATGCTTGTCCTATATTCCCCGACAAGTGACGAACAAATTCACGGGGACTAAAGAAATCCGGTGGAGAAAAGGGATGCGTGGCCGATCTCTAAATGATAAACAGAGAGGCCCCCAGCCCTGCCTTGACAGGCTTTTATTGATATTCTAGGTACATTACATCCAGGATGGTTCTCATTAACTATGCACAGGTTTGCTTTGGGTGGATACCTTTTACAGACAACAGAGGAAAGAATGTTGCCAATTACTTCAAAGAGAAAGGTCATTTACAAATGTAAAGGAGAGAAGGCTGAGCTGTTTACATTCATGCTTGGGAAGTCCAGCACAAGTCACAGTAAACTTCTGCAGTTTCCATCCCAGGTGAGGGAGTTTTTGCAAGAGCAAGTTTAAAAGCGGCCTAGGAGCAATGCATGCCTGATTCCCCACAGGAAACCTACTCACGGATGTTCCCTGCACACCAACACACATCTGTCTGTTTTCAGAACCAGAGCTGAGCCATGAGTTCACATCACCCATGAATAGGTTCCCTATATGTGACCTTGGCAATATCAACTCTCTGGGCCTCAGTTTACCAAGGAATTTGAAATAGATAACCCTTGGGTACATCCCAAAGAAGGAGAGAGAGAAAAGTGAAAATAAAATCATACACAGGAAAAACAGAAGGAAAGAACTGGAAAGAGACACAGGAAGAAAGTAAGGAGAGAGGCCCTGGGAGCCAGCCAGAAAATAGAGTTGAGAGAGCCCTACCTTGACTCCTTGAGGCAGGAGGAGTGTGAGCATCTGCTACCCACCCCTTACACCAAAGCTTCAGAGTGTCCTTAATTCCTTAAAAGGTAAGTAGGAAGGTGGAAAGAGAGAGACACCTGGAATGATATCCACACACCAACACTCAGAGGCCTGCCAAAGCCACACACAACAGGATCCGTGCTTCCGGCACCAGCCCCCATATGTAGGTGTGACAGCCACCTGGAATGACTCACACCCTGGCGATGTAGGCACACATGCCGAAAGCCAGCCTGAGCACCCTGCCCACCCACACACCACAGGCCAAGGGGGAGGTGAGATTCAGGCTCTTTAGGGGGTGAGGGGGGCTACCCTCCCCACACCCGCTACCTTGCCCCCAGAGCGTGCCCCGCCCCCAGTGACCACCTTCCAGCTTTGAGGATCCGGTGTCCTTTCTTCCTGCCCTCCTCCCCCAAACCTTACTCAGGACGCGGGAGAACCAGATGAGGTGTTACGCAAGGCCTGATGTTTACCTCCCGCAGGGGCCTCCTCCCTCCCTATAAAGCCTGACGTGGTGGGAAGATTGGAGACTGGGACTGGATGAAGAGAGGCAATCCCAGGAGAGGGGCAGAGAAGAGTCAGAAAGTTAATGCAGGAGGACAGAAGAGCACCAACTCAGCAAGCAGCAGCAGGAGTCCACCATCTGCGCACTCGAAGGCGGTCCAGGGGGTCACGGAAGCGACGGCACCCGGACGCTGGCTTCCCATGGAGGCACCAGTGCTGGGCCCAGGGCTGGTAGAGCGTCTGGAGCAGCTGGCTACTTGCCCGCTGTGCGAGGGCCCCTTCGAGGACCCAGTGCTCCTGTCGTGTGAGCACAGCTTCTGCCGCGCGTGCCTGGCCCGCCGCTGGGGGACTCCGACTGTGACAGGCACCGAGGAGTCTCCCACCGCGTGCCCCTGCTGCGGCCTGTTGTGCCCCCGCCGCAGCCTGAGGTCCAATGTGCGGCTGGCGGTGGAGGTGCGCATAAGCCGCGGACTGCGAGAGAAGCTGGCCGATCCCGGGGCCCGCGCTGGGAGACGCCGAGGGGGCCGCATCCCCACCATGGGAAGCCTGGACCCGCTCGGAGAGGTGAGGCCCAGTGCGCTTCACGGGTTTGTGGCTGTCGGGGGAAGATGGAGCTTCGTGGGCTCCCTAGGGGAGTGGGGAATGGTACCTCCCGAGCGGGTGCCTTTATGGAAATTAAGGCAAACAATGGAGTTGAGGCGAGAAAACCAAAGGACGAGGGGCCGGGAGATGATCACGAGTCCTCTAAGTGAAGTGAGAGGTGGCTGGAAAAACGGAGGAAGGAGTTGACATTTTGCCGCGAGCACGCGCGGGAGGGGGGGGGAGCTGTACGGCTGGGCGCATGCGTGAGTACTGTGAGATTGCTGGGAGCAGGAAAGGCGTTGGGGCACTGTCCGGAATGCTAGGGCCCCCTGGAGCCCCTGCGAAGCTGTGGGTGGCAGGGAGGAGGGTAACCAGCGATGGGGGAAGCTGACTGGGGTAAAGCGAGCAGGAGATCTGGGAGGAGGGTGGGGAGATCAGAACTAACATAGGGGAGGGGGAGCCAGAGGGAGGGGGGGGGGAGGGAAAGCTGCAGTGGAGGATCAGGGAAGGAGGGTGCCAGGTAAAGCAGGGAGGAAGGGAGAGGGTAACAGATCCAAACGCCCCTGCAACATCTTGGGCTTGGGCTGTGGCCGACCTCAGTGTTGTTTGTTATTGTCCTTAGCTCCTCCCAGAGACCCAGCCAGGGGCAGTCAGGGATGGAGGCCGAGGCCAAGTCCAAAGAACTGCCTTTGAGGCCTCCGGCTCCTCTACTTCCCAGCCTTATCACCCACCCACCAGCCTTACCCCTCCTGAGCCCAACTCCTTGGCCATCAACCAACCCCATTCCGTTGCCTAACCCAACTGGCTTCTCCCCAGAAGCTAAGCCACCTGGGGTCTTGCTCCCACTACCCAATCCCCTTTTAAGTCTACATAGACCTAATCATTCTAGGTATCATTGGCATAATTAGACAAATTGCCTTTCCTGTTGCCTGTTCAACACCATACTGATCTGCTCCATTCTTCCTGGACCCAGAAGGGGGAAGGGGGAATCCCTCATACAGGGAGGGGGTGTGGGGTATCCAGTGCCCTCTCCTGGCTCCCATGGGTCCCTGCAGATCTGTTGAGCCTTCTGGCACACACCTAAGTCTAGGTGCCTTCTTGGCCAGAGTAGAGAGACTACAAAGCAAAAGGCTTAACGAATGCCACTGGGCTTATATGGCAAGAAGCCAAGTGACTTTATTATAAGGCTTTTATATACTCACCCTTAAGCCAAGGGCTCTGAGTATGTGTCTGGTCTGGTGCTGGAAGGGGATTCACCCTCAGGAAGGTGAATAAGGAGAGTGTCAGAGACAGAGGTTGGGGTTATGGGGGCAGCAGGAAAAGGTAAGAACTGTGGGGGGACAAGAAAAGGACGTGAAGCCGTGGCCAGGTGGCTCAGTTGGTTGGAGCATCTTCGCTTATACCAAAAGTTTGCTGGTTCAATCCTGGGTCAGGGCACATACCTAGGTTGCAGTTTCGATCCCTGGTTGGAGCACGTACAGGAGGCAACCAATGAATGTTTCTCTCTTACAACGATGTTTCTCTCCCTTCATCTCTTCCTAAAATCAATAAACCTATTCTCAGGTGAAGATTAAAATTTAAAAAGGGCATGGATGAAGCTGGGCACTGACAGCTCTTAGTGAATGGGGAAGAGGAACATAGTGCCTGGTGGTGTTAGGACAATGAGAAGTGGTGATGGAGAGGAAGGAAGGGTCATGAAGGAGGGGAAGACAGGAACAGAGAGCATAGTGGTAGAGAGGATATGTGCTGAGAGACGGGGAGGGCCCTCACCAGCTCAGACCCAGCTCACCTGAGTGGGGTGGAGGGGGAGGGCTCCCAACAGCATGAAACTCAGAGCTCACATCCATGTTTTCTTCTGCCCACCCAGGACATGAGGAAGACATGGAGAAGGTGAGTTCCATTTTTACTGTTCTTTCCTTTCCACTACCAGCTGCCATATTCATCACCATCTCACTGGGCCCACATCTTTGTACCCACACACAGGTAGTTTTTCTGGATGTGCCTTACCCCTTCCTGCTCCAAAGATGTGAGTGGAGTAGGGGAGGGGGCAACAGAGGGCAGAGGGTGTCTACTGGTTTCCTGACCTTTCTCCCTCATTTGTCCAGATTTGATACCCCAACACCCAAGTCATCTAACTCAGAGGACAATCTCCCTGATGATTACCCAGTGGTCAAAAACATGCTTCACAGACTGACAGGTAAGGAGGGCAGAAGGGAAAAAAGTAAGAGTCTATTTTAGGTTTGCTTCCTTTTCCTCCTCAAAAATAATCAAGCCCTTTTTGATGTCTACAATTAGTTTCCTAGGGATGCTGTAACAAAGTGTCACACATTGAGTGACTTAACAAATTTATTGTCTCACAGTTCAGGAAGTGGAAGTGAAGGTGTTGGCAGTTTTTGGTTCCTTCTGTGGGCTGTGACAGTCTGTCTCTCTCCTAGCTTCTGGTAGTCTCTGATGTACCTTGGCCTGTAGATGGTATTCTCCCTGCGTCTTCACATTATATTTCCTCTGTATGCATTTGTCTCTGGATCCAAACTTCCCTTTTTTATAAGGACACCAGTCATATTGGACGAAGGCCCACCCTAGTGACCTCATCTTAACTTGATTACCTCTGTAAAGATTCTATTTCCAAATACAGTCACATTGTGAGGTAATAGACTTTAACATGTCTTTTTGGGAGGAAACAGAATTCAACCCATAATAATACCTATTCTCAATTTCTCATATTCCAGCCATTCTCCACTCTTACTTTTTCAAACATTCATACAACAGACCCCCAGAGGTCAGCTGCCTCTCAGGAATCTCTGCTTCCACCACAAAATCTTTCCTCTCCAGAGGGATCACAGGACTCCTACATTTCCCTGCACCTGGGACTCTGGGCCTTCTCTGCAGCTTCTGGGCAGTTCCTTCCTCAATTCCTCCCAAGGAAGGAAGGAAGGAAGGAATTGTTCTCTGGAGATGTTCCACCCTCTCAGTCACCACCATCCCAACCAATCCAGGTTGCTTCTATTACCCTGGACCCAGAAGCTTTTTCTCAAGGCACCACATACATTCAAAGCCAATACTCTTTCTGGTCCCTTTAGCTATCACTAAATTGTTCCACTCTTCCTATAGAAATAGGCTTATCCACTCCCACATATTCCTGTGAGTGGGTGGGCTGGTTTGTCAGCATACCTTGGATTCCTCCCTTTGCCCCTCCCCTCTGACAGTTGGGGTTCCAGTATGTGGTGTCAGTCTTTCTCTTTAGACCCACCTTCCCCATCCTGCTGACCCAGCTCCCAAGCCCCACCCCAGATACTGCAGATTGAGATATCAGTCCTCACCCCTCCCTTGTCAAATCAGCCTCACTCTCCCTCCACCCTACAAACCAGGGCATCTCTCCTTTGATCTCTGCACTGTGCCCCTGCCCTGGACTAGCCAGGTCCTTCTCCAAGTCCAATTCTACAGAAATAGTAGATTCCATCCACAGATTCCATCCTGCCTTAGATGTACCTTTCATATGCCTTCACCCTCTCTGGTCCCACAGCCACCTTTGAATTGTTGTGGAGCCTCTGAAGTGACTTACGCTGTGTATTCTCTGTGCTATCCCACCTCTGACTCAGAAACTCTTCTCACTCTAGCCCTCTCCCTGTCTTGCGCTTCCCAGCTGACCTGACTCTGGACCCTGGAACCGCACATCGCCGCCTGCTCATCTCGGCTGACCGCCGCAGCGTCAGACTGGCCCCACCAGGGACACCCGAGCCCCCTGACAGCCCAGCACGCTTTGATCAGTTGCCCGCGGTGCTGGGTGCGCAGGGCTTCGGGGCCGGCCGCCACTGCTGGGAGGTGGAGACCGCGGACACTGCCTCATGCGGAGATCCTTCTGGGGAGGATGAGGACATGGAGAGTCACTATGCCTTGGGTGCGGCGGGGGAGTCAGTGCGACGCAAGGGCCGTGTAGGATTGTGCCCCGCGGGCTCTGTGTGGGCTGTAGAGGGCCGAGGCAGCCGCCTGTGGGCACTCACAGCACCGGAGCCCACCCTGCTGGGCGGTGCTGGGCCCCCACCACAGCGAATTCGCGTGGACTTGGACTGGGAGAGGGGCCGCGTGGCCTTCTACGATGGCCGCTCGCTGGACCTGCTGTTCGCCTTCCAAGCGCCTGGCCCTCTGGGGCAGCGTATCTTCCCACTGTTCTGCACTCGAGACCCACGTGCGCCGCTGCGTATAGTCCCTGCGCCTGCGGAAGGCTGACAACCACGCCCACGGTTTCGTGCTAGCTTGGCCCTCAGCGAGGCTTCTTCTGGGCTGGAAACTCCCTACTCATGCAGGGATCACGTCCACATGCCCACAGCCGGAGTATTGATGCACACCTCCCACCTGCCTGAACTCCTTTCTCCCAAATAGTTAAGACCTCAACTGGCCTCTGGTTTCCACATCCACTCCCAAAGCCGAACCCACTTCCACCCCCTCCTCTTGGGATGCTCCTCCCCCACAGCTACCCCAGATTTCCCTGTTTTACACAGCTCCAAGTCTGAGCTGGGGAACAGGCCCTGCCCTATGGTAATTAGTCAACAGCCCATGTTTACCACACTGAGTCCCTATTCCTAAAATTTTTACCTCCCACTCCTGCCTCTGCTAGTCTCAAATGCCCAGTGCCTTCCCCAGAGCTTTAAGGCTGGAGCTTTTCTGCCCTGTCTACTCTCAAGGGAAACAAGACCCTCCTCCTGAAAAACAAAAGGCTTGATTAGCTAGTAAGCTTAATATTGGTGAGGGGGTTGATTCTGTTCCGCCATGCTTTTCATGTTCAGTCCTTTCCCACTAAGAACCTTCTTTAAGCTACCCCTGTACATACAATAAGAGATCAATGGTGCTACCTCTCCTTTCCTCAACCTGGGAATGCTCCATATAACCTGAAGGCATCCTTGTATACAGCTTCACATCTTTCCCCATATGTATAAATGGGTCTGTATTTAACACATTTTATGATGGGTTATTTATTTTGTGCATATGTGGCAATAAATGAGATCTCCATGGTGGTATGGATTTGACTGATCTCTGCAAGTATGAGTGGCAAGAGGCCTAGAGAATGATATACAGATCCCAGTGAGTTGTGGGAAGGGCCATGGGAGATGGATATCTGGACTGGCAGACATCAAAGCCTAGGAAGGGGTGAGGGTGTAATGTAGGGGACATACCCCACCTCTTTCCTGCCTTTTGCTGCCTCTACCTGGGACTATATTGGGTCTGTCTCTGAAGCTGGAAGACCAAAGGCTGAAAAGATAGTTCTCAGTGACCACCCTTGATGCCAGCTTTGTCAGAAATCCTGTATCACATGAGAAGGGTTAGGAGAGAGGACATGGCTGTTTTTCATTTTCCATTAAAGGTAAGAATGGCAAAGTCCATCCTCCCACCTCCCCTTGGGGGTATGAGAGAAGTGGGTAGGAGTGGAGCAGAATGGTTGAGAGCCCTACCATAACACCTCACATACCACAGGCAAGGACTAAGAGTTTGGACTATATAAATACATTAGCAGAAGAGCTCTAAGCCAGAATTAATAAAGCATAGCTGGGGCAAGATTGCCTGAAATCTGTCTGGGACCCTGGCAGTGAAAGCTGGGGCCGTTGGAAACCCAATAGCAGTGTTTGGGACTCAAGTACAGAGTGCAGGGGGCAAAGATAACTGGATCCCAGGACAGGCAGTTTGGCAGTGAGAACAAAGGGAATACACTGGGACCAAGATGCCTGGATCCCTGGAAATAGGAAGATGGGATTGGGGGCAGGGACAGGAAGGGGAGCTGGGGGAACCCAGAAGCTTGGGTTCTAGAATAGCAGCAAATCAGAATTCCAAATCTCTGTCCACCCTCCTCTCCTTCTTCCCTCTATCAGGCAGGGGAGAGGATAGGGGGGACTGGAGAATGATCAAACCATGGGTTTTGTCCCCAAGTAGCCACATTCAGGGTCAGATAGACAGATAGACACAGGAATGGTGGGGGAGAAAGGAATTTAGTGCTGCATTGGCCCTGGAGGAGGCTGAGATGGGTCAGGAGGCTGGGGAGGGGTGGTAGGGCTTGGTCCAGGGGTTGCATGACTCCGTCCTTTGCGGTGGCCCCGTACACAATGTGTATGACCACAGCCCTCCTCTTCCTCCTCATCACTCTCCGTGGAGCTCTCACCAAAGGCCCGAGGTTTCTCATAAATACAGCAGCCTGGATTTGGAAGGAGAAGCCCAGTTAGACAGGAGAAAGGGTAAGAGGTAGAGTCAGCTCCACTCCTACTGAATCTCAGTAAGAATTCCTACTCCCACCATAGTTTCCTACTACCGTACAGGAGCCAGCTTTCCCAGGCTCACTCCCTGGCACTCAGACGCTCAACTCCCTTATCCTTTTAGAGAGCCAGGAATCCAAAGCTCCACTTCTCCCACTTCTGATACTTCTTGCCTTCAAGCCTTGGCACATCTCATCCCAATTTGAACCCTTTCGTACCTCTTTTCCCTCTAACTTTAACCTCCTCTCCCTGATGTCAGAGAACCACCAGGGCAGCGACAGGATTGGGGGCACCTGGGAGCTTCAGGATGGCGAATGGATGTGACAAGGTAGAAGGTATACAGATGGAAGCCAGAACTCCAGGGTTACTGTGGGCCAACATCACTCACATTTTGATGAGCGGCGCCCCATGTGTTCGTTGTCCACAGTGTCACTTGTCCATTCCACCTTTTTCTCTGGCTTCCGTTTCCGAAGTTTGATGGTTAGGCTCCGGTTCTCCTGGAAGATTAATATAGAGATAGGCATAACTAGGTAGTACCCCCTGACTGACCATTCCCACTCCCTCCCAGGGGCCTCCTCTTGGCCCTATCCCAGATCAATCAGTATCACAGACAGCAAGAGAAGAACGGAGTGGTGGGAGAAGATGAAATAGAACAGGTCTCTGACTTCCTAGAGGAATCATAAAGTAGTATTTCCTGTTCTTGATAGCCACTGGTATACAAAGACGTCAGAATTTCTAACCTAGGAAAGGTTCCAGCAAATCATCAAAAAGAAATACAGCCCTTACTGTTTTTCCATCTTCCTCCCCAAATCATCCTTAGTGGTATTAATACACGAAAATTATTTTCAGTCCCAATGCCTAATCTGATCTTTTCTCCAGACCCCCTACTTTTTTCCCATTAAAGAATTCCATTCTCACCTCTCTCACCCTCAAGCCCAGCTCTCCCTAACCCTTACCCACCTACTCCCTAGCATCCTGGAATCTCTGATAACTATTATTCTGAACTCCCTTAGTACAGGTGTTATTAAGCCCTATACAACCTTCTTCCTTTGAAAACAACTTAACCTGTTTTTGTAAAACATGCTATCTCTTTTCTCTATTTACATCTCTTCTGATTTTTCAAAACATTATCTTCATTTCCTTTTCATTTGTTCCCTCATTCTCTCTGCTTCCTTTTACACTTATCCCCTCAACAAATATTTATCAATATTCTTCCAGTCAAATTCCCCTACAGCTGGCCTACAGCCATGCTTTCTTACACAGTCCTTCATTTCCCCTCACTACTTCCCTTGCTCCTTAATCCCCAGGTTCCCATTCTTCATTAATTACACACACCACCAACCCAAGCACCATCACCTATATTCTAACGTGTCGTTTTGCCGTCCTTCTGCACCATCCCTGCCACTCCAAATATCCCCAAGACCTGCGATTCTCCCAACCCAATATATATTCAACCCCACTCCTCCCGTATGCCAAAGTCCAGCAACTCCAAAGCTCTATCCCTTCCCCCACAGTATCTCCCAGACCCCTAAACAGCACCGCCCCCCACCCTCCGCCGCCTTTCTCACGGGCTCGGTTGTCACGGTAACCGTTGTCTCAGTGACGGTCTCACTCAGCCCAGCCCCTGCCTCGGCCATGGCTAAGGCTGAGGAAAGGGAGAAAGGGAGGAAGGCGGATGAGACACCCTTCCCTTGTTCTGTGTCTCTGGGGTCTAAGAGGATCGGTATCGGACTCGGAGTAGCAGGCAAGATCCTCTACCTTCTTTTAACTGCCCCCCACCCCCCTCCCGAGCCTCCGCTTCTCCACCCCTGGGGATAACCTGTCCAACCCCACTTCCGGCTCTCTGCTTCCGGGTGTGACGCATCCCATAGTCCACCTCTTCCCTTACCGGGCACTGAAGACGTGAAGTGCAGGCGTCGCCGGATTAGTTCCGTCTTAATGGAACAGCGCGCAGGCGCTGCAGGGAGGAGACATAGAGTTGGTGGAAATTACTGCAGTGGGGAAGGAGGAAGGCGGTCAAGGGCTGCAGGCGAGCGCTCTTCCAGCAGGAGGGGTTGGTCCCGAAGGGAGAGGCGAGTTAGGCGCTGCAGATCCGCTGCTGCCCCCATCGCCTGGTGGGTGGGAGGACGGGGAAACTAAAGAGCAATGGTCTCTTCCGTTTATTTTTTGTTTCATATGGGAATTTCAGAAAGGAGGCCTAAGAGCAGTTGGAAACACACTTAAGAACAGCCTGGGTTCAGAAAAAAATCTGGGTTAGTACCGGTCCTGTGCCTGTAAGTGTTCGAGCAGTACACTTAATCTACATTCAGTTTGGGATATTTTCCCGTGATCGCACCAAGCCTTGAAGATGGAGGCGCATGAAACACTCAGACTCTGCCTTCTACCTCCCAGTCTAGTGGGAAAAATTGGCATGCTTAGCACTAACAAAATTCTAAGACATTGATTGGGTTATTAACGTAAATATAAATCTCATCTGTGAAAGTGAATTTGGCTGCATATTGCCAACACTCTCTGAGGTAATGGGAAAGAGTAAACAGAGAAACGGTCATAAATGATAATACGGGTCAATTTCTGCTATTACAAAAATATGTACATTTTTCTTAAGGGGCAAGAGTGGATTAAAGGCAACCTGAAGAAAGACTTTTTTTTTTTTTTTTTTGTAAAAAGCAGCGTACAGAGCCACAGGTGTGTGTACCGAAGGACGTGCAGCTGGGATGTACAAAGCTGGGATGTAGGGGAGTGCTGGCAAGGCTTGACAGGTAGATTTGGTTATTTGGATGCCTTGACGCTTTGCTAAGAAACTTGGACTTTATCTAGTCAAAGTTATGGGCTGGGGAAAGGCTTAATGTGTAGTAGAAACAATGAACAGATTTGTTTCAGAATTCAGGAGTAGTGGGGCAGGGAAGTCAACTGCCAGAACAGTTCAAATGTGCAATGCAGACGACTGCTCTGTCCACCCCTCAAAGTTGCTGAGAGGGCTAAACAAGACAGCATATATCTGAGAGCCCTGAATACACAAAGGGCCGTACAATTACAAGATAATCATTACTACTCTCACAACCTTATCACCATTAAAGCCAAGAAATGCAGGAATACTGATTCCCAGACTAAAATTTGAATATGTTTATTGTGCTTGGACTCTATGTTTGTTTCCCTTTTAAGATTTTGTTCAGACTGAAAAAAGATACAACTAGGCATGTATAGTATAGCCCATTAAAATAACAAATGTCTCTGTGGAATGGAATTCTTTGTAATTTTTACTTTTTTCTTTCTACATATGAATCCATTATAATATATATTACATTTACCTTAAGAGCAATAAAAAAATAATTTCCAAAATGTTCACCTGTAGTAAGTACATACTTAGTATCATGTATTTTGTTGTCCAAACTTACATATCAAATAGATCTGGTTAAATTTCCCTTTGAATCTCTCACT
>VMDR010027820.1:0-13415 GCA_007922815.1 Macrotus californicus | reverse complement strand
CTTGATGAAGTGCTCCTTTTATTCTGAAATGACCTTCTTTAGTCCCTAGTAATATTCTCTGCTCTAAAATTTAATTTATCTGATATTAATTTAGGCATTCTAGGTTTCATTGATTAGTCTTAACATGGTCTATCTTTCTCCATCTTTTTACTTTTATCTTATTTGTGCTTTTGGATTTACAGTGGGTTTCTTATAGGCAATGCATAGATGGGTTCATTCTTTTATATAATCTGACAATCTTTGTCTTTTAATTGGATTGTTTAGACCACTAGCATTTAATATTATTACTATTGATATGGTTTGGTTTAAATCGATCATGTTCATATTTGCTTTCTATTTATTTGTTTTCTCCTTTTTCTTCTCTGCTTTCTTTTGGGTCAATAGAATATTGTTTATGACTTTACCTTCTTTCCTGGCTTATTAGCTATAACTATTTTGTTATTTTAGAGGTTGGGTTAGGATTTAAGTTTCCATCTTTAACTCATCATAGTCTAATTATGAGTGATATTATACAACTTCAAGTATTCACTAAGGCCCTTAAGCCCCCTCTTTTACCTGACCTTTGTGTTACTATGGTCACACATTTTCTTTCTCCTTATGTTATAATGCCAAAATATACTGATCTTATCTTCTGCTTCAAAAATCAATTATTTTTTCAAAAGAGGAAAGTGTAAGAAAAACATTTTTTATATTTATACATATGTACCATTTCTGATGTTCTTTGTTTGTATACATCTGTCCTGCAGCCATTCAAGGCTGGACAGTTTCACACTGGGATTCGGGCAGATGGAAGAAAATTCGTGGAGCTGTTGGGGTGCGTGACATCCCTTTATTCCAGGATGAGGCGATCCACATGCACCACAAGCCACGAGTAGCACTACGGGAAGTCCGGACTCCCTTATATACTAAGTGCTCACAAAGTTGGCAAGGTGACATTACTGACCTTCTAGTTATATAACAGAGCTTCATTCTACATATGCGGATGCTCACTCAAGGCCACATGAACACTGCCAAGCCACAGTCACCTGGGCATCCAGTTGAGGGAGCCTGACTGACTCCGTTTTCCCTATAACATCCAAAATTGAGAATAATCAAACTGTTATTATATGATGCTTTTATGCCTAAACTGTTGAGTTTCTTGGAACGGCCAACAAGTCAAAGATATATTACTTCACTTTATAAAAGGGAGAGCAGTTGTGAAAATTTCTTCCAGCTTCCAATCTTATAAAGAGGGAATATTTCTTTCTTGAAGTGAAGCCTCTTTACTTTTTAAAACACTTAACTTTGAATATATAATCTTTTACATGTGGTTTGTATTATTTATCCACAAATGCACAATACTTTGCACTTGTTCTCACTGAAGCTAACCTGCTGTTTAAGCACGTGGACTTCATTTACCTATGTGGACTCAGGAGTTAAAATAGTTTAACTTGAAATTAAGAACAATCTAACAATGGCCAGAGGGGAAGGGGGAGGGAACAGTGCGGGGAAGGGTTTCCAGGAACCACTATAAAGGACACATGGACATAACCAAGGGGGAAGGTGGGAGCAAGGGAGGGGGGTGGGATTGGCTGGGGTGGGGGGCTTGGGGGGGAAATGCAAACTGTAATTGAACAACAATAAAGTAATTAAAAAAAATAAAAAGATGAAAAAAATAGTTTGGAGTTACATCTCATCTGGGCAGGTTGCTTTTTCCCTCTGATCACTCATCTATAAATTGTTTTATTGTTTTTTGTTTTTTGCCATTTACATGGGACCATATAATTCATAGCAGAATACCCAGTGGCCTTGGTTATAAGGGTTACATGAAATTGTGAAAACGAAGAGCTTAGAGCAGTGCTGTGCTTACTTAGTGGTTAACAAATGTTAGCTGCGATTAGGGCTGGAGTAGAGAACTGTGACGAGGAAAATGGCCAAGGATGGTCTTTGTAAACCGTGTGAAGATGTTTGGAATTCACCCCAAAGGCATTAGTCAGATTCGAGTTTTAGAAAGAGTACTCTAGCAGCAGACTGAGATCAGAAAGGTTTAGAGAAACTGCAGCCGTCGTCCAGAAGAGAGACTGTGGTGGCCTAAACAAACGTAGCAGCAGTGGACACGGAAAGCATGCCAGTTGAATACGTAAGAAAGTTAAATAACCATTTTACCTGATGGATGTGGAAAGTTAGGTAGGAGAAAAAATAAGGATGACTTGGGTTTCTGGCTCAGTAAGATGGTGAAGAACCAAATTGCATATGTGGGTCCTTTTTTAGTGGTGAGGAGGAAGAGGAGTTGATCTCAGTGTGGGACATGTTGAATTTGAAATGTGTTGACACATCCAAATGGAAATGATCAATAAACATCATATGAGGTCTGTCCAGAAGGTATCCAGCCATATGAAAAATAGAGGTGTTTATCGAAAATACAAGAAACATTGTACGTAGGACAATGATGCCTCAGTCCCCTACAAAGTAGGCACCTTGGGAACTCACACAGTTCTCCCAGCATCTCTTCCACTGTTCAAAACACTGCAAAATCCTTTGTTGGAATTGCTATCAGCTGCCCTGTTGTGTTTTCCTGAATCTCATCGATGGTCTGAACTCTCTTCCCTTTCAAAGGTGATTTCAGTGTTGGGAAAAGCCAGAAGTTGCAGGGTACCACATCTGGGCTAATAGGGGGCCTGAGTTACCTGGGTGATTTGATGTTTCACCAAAGAACTCTGCACAGGACATGATACATTAGCTGGTGCGTTGTTGTGATGAAATGGCCAATCACCAGTTGCCTATAGCTGCGGCTGTTTTTGTCATATTGCATCTCTCAGCTGACAAAGAATGTTTAGGTAGTACTCCTTATTAATTGTTTGGCTTGGAGGGGTGTAGTCATGATGGACAACACCTTTGCAATCAAAAAGACACAGTTAACATGGTCTTAATCTTGCTGGAACTTTGCTGCACCTTCCTTTGAGAGTGGAGAACCAGGTGACTTTATTTGACGGCTGGGCCTTCATTTCTGGATCATAGCCATAGACTCATGATTCATCTCCAGTTATGACCTTCCTGAGGAAATCTGGTTCACTGGTAGTGGTTTGAATCAAGTCATTAGCAACTGCAGCACAATGTTCCTTCTGCTGTGGTAGCAGAAGCCGTGTAACGAATTTTGTCACACTTCTCATGCCAAAATCTTGTGTCAAAATCTTGGACTCAGTTTTTGGAATCCCCAGATCATCTTCTAGTTCTTGCACTGTCAGTTGCTGATCTTTGATGATTGCATCCCTTAGATGTTTAACATTCTCAGGTGTTCTGCTTGTTGCAGGCCTTCTAGAACATGGATCATTTTCAACGGATTTTCAAACACGTGAGAAATGTTTGTGCTTATTTGTGCTGCACTCATTGCATCATCCCTGAAAGCCTTCTGAATCATCTGAATAGCTTCTGTGAAGGAATGTTCAAGCTTAATGCAAAATTTGATGTAGATCTATTGCTCTACTTGCTCAGTCATCTTGAATGCAACGGCCACACAGTGCACATGCTCACTCAACAGCATCTACCACCCCCACTGACTGGAGCAGTAAAATCATCACTGTTCATGCACGCGCATTCCAGTCCACTCTCCTTGGCTGCCAGGTTACGTCAATGTTGCCCAAACCATTCGTTATATTAAAATTGGCTGGACTCTTTCTAGACTGACCTAGTATATTTATTTGGCTTTGGAACACCACTGTTTAATAGAACTTTCCGCAGTGATTTAACTGTCCTATATTTGTGCTGTACAATATAATGGCCACTTATGTTAAATAGCTTTTAAGCATTTGAAATGTGGCTAGTGACCTTAAGATTCTGAATATTTATTTAATTTAAATTAAGTATTCATGTGGTTAATAGCTAGCATATTGAGCAGCACAAGCTTGGCGTTTAGAGTCAACAGTGCCAATGATAAACAAAATTCGATGGGTCAAATCAGATTAGTCCAGTGATTTTCAACGTTTTTCATCTCATGGCACACATAAATTACTAAAATTCTGCAACATACCAAAAGTATATTTTTTGCCAATCTGACAAAAAAAAGAGTATAATTTTGATTCATTCACACCAGATGGCTATTGTTGTATTGGCTGTTGTCATATTTTATTTGGCAATCAAAGGGAAAAGAGGTCAGTGCCACGGACTAGCCAGGTAGTGTATGTTTTAAAAATTCTGGTCACCAACTGAAAATTGCTGTCTGTCTAATGGAAATTAGAGTTGGTTTTATGTTTACCTTGGAAGTAAGATTTACCTGAATCTCTAATTTGACTACAACATTATCAATTTTCTTATGTACATTAAACCAACTGTGAACTTTTACTTAACTTCTAAGCACTATCTATACCTTAAATTCATTTACTGTAAACTTACATAGTCCTTACACCAATCATAAATATTTCCCCAGAATCAAATGTGTGTGTGTGTGTGTGTGTGTGTGTGTGTATGATAGGAAAAGTCTTGTTCCCACAATTTCAGTAGGCAGGAAACAGATCGTCCCCTAGAGCCTGCAAAGTGGGCATGGCCCTGCTGACACCTTGACTGTAGCTCATTGAACTTGTTTTGGACTTCATAATTGTGAATCATTTCTGTTGTTTTAAGCCATCATTTGTGGTAATTTATTAGTGCAGCCACAGGCAACTAATTCAGGTGGTCAGAAACAGTTTTCAGTAAAGACAAATGCTCTGCAATACTGGTAGGCTACAGAACAGCCCCTGTCTTATGGAACTACGGAAGTAGGGCAGATCATCCTCTAAGACTGGATTCTCTTGCAAAAAGCACGGTTTTACATTTTGCCTATATAATTTGTTTATAATATAATCTTGTGGGAAAATACTGAAATTGTCGTCTGGTCCTTGCAATAATACATTCCATAGATAATTTCCAAAGCTGGATAAATGTTGTATTTATTTAAAAAATCTGAAGATGACTCCATTAGACACTTTATCTGTTAACTCTAATTTTAATGTTTGTGTAATTTTGCCTAGATGATTCTCCAGTTCATATCCAACACAATGCCAGGTGCATGAAGGCAGGAACTTCAGTTATTGCTGTCCCATAAAATAGTGCTTAGCATAGTTAATAAATATTTGTTGAATCAATGTGTGATTTCTCTATTAATTCCTTTTGCTGTTACTTTCAAACATCAAAATAGATTCTTTCTTTGACAGAATTCATGTAGAACATCAATACATCAAATAGACAAAAGATCTACTCTACTAAGGATTAGTGAGTAATGTGGAAACTCTGCTTACCTGAATGTAACTTATTACACATTAACATTGTAGCATATTCTACATTGTTATAATATTCGTGGGGGAAAAAAAACCTCCTATATTTGGAATTCAGAAAACAATGACCTTGGGGGACAACAGTTTATACCTAGGGTGGATTCAGTTTGGGAGGTTTTTGGCCTTCTGCTCACTGATGTCAGAGTAACAGAATCAACAGCACCAGTTTGTTTAGGAACACAACCGGAACAAAGGTTACTAAGAAGTTGTATCAGAAGTCTGGTTCCTGGCTTACCTGGCTTACCTGGCTTAAGTAGGGGGTACAAATGGCAGCAGCTTTGGAATCTGGCTGATGAGTTCAAATCCTGGGTTGTCAGTCACTGTGGACTCAAGTAAATCTCACATACAACGGGTTGATAATCCTAGAATCTACTTGAAAGGGTTGTTGTGAGGATTCAATGAGATAATTACTACGTACAGGATGTTACATTGCAAATACACAGTAAGTAGTAGTTATTAACCAGACTAGATGTCAAAGTTCCCTTGACCGGTTTCTCCCTTTTCCTAGTATCTTTGTGTTTAAATTGCTGCTTTATATTAAGCCCTTCACTTCAGGCTAATGCAACATCGGCACGGGGTGTCAAGACCTGCAGCCTGCATTCTGCCTAGGTGGCCCAACACAAAATTATAAATTTACTTGGAACATTATGAGATGTTTTTGTTTTCGTTAGTGTTTGTGTATTTAATGTGTGGCCCAACACAACTCTTCTTCTTCCAGCGTGGCCCAGAGATGCCAAAACGTTGGACACTCCTGGTAGAGTATATGGAAAAATGGCAAGGAACTGAGACCAAAGATGCAGTTTTGAGTAAATTTCCTTATTTTAAAATGTGAATGATACTAATTTGTATTCTCTTTGCACCTGAGAGTTGGTATGGTCAAGAAAGAGAGTGAGTGCTACATGGGTGTTGATCACTGCTTGCCTATCTGCCGCTTCTCAACCCCCACCCACGCAACTCATTTCAAATGGGTATCCGTGATGAGGATTCATTTTCTTGTTCCCCAATCCAGTAGGCATAGTAGGCACTTTGTGGGCCCAGGCCTCATTCAATCTGCCAGGTTTCATGTAGAAATTTTAGTCCTAATCCTAATTAATTGAGTACATTTAAACCAGTAGTTTAAGTTGTTAGTCACATTGATCAGTTACTATGTTCTTAAGGAAAATAGAACAGAATAAACAAAAGTAGTTATCCAAACTGTACAGGGAATTCTCTTAAAAGTGAGAATAATTGATGACAGCTGTGTTTACTATACCAAGACTTAATCCCACTCTTGATCTCACCCAGATTCATGGCTTTTAACAACATCTATGAAGATGACTCAGGTTTTGTCCACCAACCCAGACCTCTCCTCCAAATATCAAATTTACGTATGTCAACTGCCTACCTGGCATCTCAAGTTGGATATCTAGTGGAGACCTCCAATCGTCCAAAACTGAGCTTCCTCAAACTCACTCCTCTCACAGTGCTTTCCAACTGTGGCCCGTTGCTCAGGCCAAATACCTTGGAGTCATCCTTAAATCATAGTTTCCTCATGTTCCTCATACTTAACTCAGTGAGCAAAGTTTACTGGGTCAAATTTTAAAATATAAACAAAATCCAACTACTTACCACTACCGTCTCTCACTTCGATTACTACACTTTGCAACCCAACTGGGCTCCCCCTGCAGTCTGTCTGAACACCAGACAGAATCAGCCTGTTCAGATCCCGGAATTCCTCTGCTCCAAACTCTTCTCTCAAGCAGAGGAAAACCCAAAGTCCTCACACCACCTCCCAGGCCCTCCATGAGCAGGCTCCCCAGCACTTCCCAACCCACCGATATTCTCTTTCCTGCTGCAGCAGCCACACCGCTGTCCCTTTAGTGAGCCAGGCACGCCCCCTCAGGTCTCTGTCCCCACTCCACCTGCCTGCGACACTCTCCTCCCAACTCTAATCTCCTTCCTTTCCTACCCCCACTACACCCTGGCACTGCTTCTCCCCTTTCCTTGCATTACTTTCCCTCTGATGCCATAACACCATTTAAATCTTCCCTGTTAACTTTGTTTTTAATGACCTAGTAAGACTATAAACTCCATGAGGGAGGGCAAGAATCTTTTCACTGCTATAGGACTGATAATAGTCCCAAGCAGAGTAGTCATTCAGTAGGTAATTGTGGAAAACAGTAGATCAAGTCTTCACTCCTATTTCCATGTCCCCCTTTGCTAAATGCTTTAAAAAAATGCCCTCATCCAAGGACAAGCTTACTGACCTCAGAGCGAGGGGAAGGGAGGGAGAAAGGGAGACAACAGTGTGAGAGAAACATTGACTGGCTGCCTCTCGTGTGTGCCTCGCTCGACCAGACACTCCAACCAACTGAGCCACACTGGCTCAGTCTAAAGAATGCTTTTAATTAAAGTCACACAAAAGTTCTTGGGGTGAAAATAAAAGCAAAAGACCACTAGACATTAGTTTGTCAACATGTAATGCCCTGGGTTTATTTTGTGAGAATTCTATCACAATTTTTCCAGGTGGGATTAAAAACCTTAAGGATAATGTATGCCATTGGACTGGGCATTCAGACTTCGGTACTGACAAAGCACTGGTAGTAGTCTGTTAAGTACCATTCTCTTCACAGAAGAGAGGTCAAATATTTCCAAAGGAAGGCACCCGATATTTGTGGTTCTGGCCTTGCAGCCTTCTGGAGAATATTAAAAGGAAAAAAGCTGGCTGGCTGTTTTTAGAAACTGGAATGATGATACACGTACAGCAATTACTGCATTCTTCTCCCTTATATCCTTTTTGTAAGAACAAGTAAAGAATGAAGTCTTTTAAACAATTCGACAATAAAAAAAGTACAATTTCTTTTGTGCTAAAAAAAAAAGGGCAAGACAACATAAACTCCAGTTGTAAGGACTCCATTTGCATACTTGATTTAACACTTTTTGGTGTTGAAGGAAATGGGACTACTGGGCTGTTTGTAGAGCAGCAACATAACATTAGTGCTTTAAGTACCAGAAACTGCCCACAGTTGTGTGGGCAAGTGGGGAAGGGAAGATTCAAGAGACTTCATTTTTAGCTTGTTACTTATCCTAATGGTAGTAGACCAGGATGATCCCCATTTAATAGTACATTCCCCATTTTTTGTTTTTTTAAACACTGATGCCTTTTTTTTTTTGTAAAATTCTGTATGTATGTCACCATTTTTTTTTTTTTCACACGATACACAGAAAACTCAGGGACCCAGAGGGGAACCAAGTTATGTTATACCATTTACAAAATACCAAGGAGTCCACAGCTACCTAACACATTTACTACAGCACAGGAACCAATGAAGGTACAGTGTACAAAAAACTGTAAACACGGCACAATAAATAGATAAAACAGCAGGTTCCGCACCATGCACATGATGTGATGACACTTCATCTCTATACAATCTCACATCTCACACTCTTTGTTGCAAGTTATTTCCCTCCCACCCCCCACCCCCAAGTGCAAAGCATCACAAATGAACATTTCTGTATTCAAGTAACATATATACAAGGGTATTACAAATATGCAGTACTGTACAGATAATTGCTGTATTCTTAATTTACAGATGTGATTTTTCCTATTAACAGTAAGAAAAGAAAATTGAAGCATGAGAGATGAGCATTGCTGTCAAGTCCCCACAGCTGCACAGAAATTCATGTGCTGCATCCCATCATCCCCTGCATTCAGAATGCTCCTGATGCATAGCACCTAATCAAGTCCCAGGCTGCAGTCCCACTCCTGAGAAAGCTACGTCACCTCCATCGCGACTGTCTTGTCTGTTATGTTGTTTAGTGCTGGCTTTTCTGATTCATGATTTTCCCTGTTGAAATAAAGTTCAATAAATTACTTTTCTGCAACAAATCTAACAAATATAAATTGAACAAACCAAGACCATTTTCCCAATAAAAAGTTTAAATATTTTTAATAACAGAAAGAAATTTGACTCTTTTGGGACAAGATTTCAAGTAGAGGAATATGAACTTTTAATTTATCAGAAATACAAAATCACAAGTCAGACTTATAAATTCCATGATCAACTATATTACCAACAGAACTATAGTATCGTGCCACTGAAGCAACCTAGATATTAAAAACACAATGAATTCCCAAGTTTTAGTTTTTGGTTTCAATTTCTTCTTCTCTTAAATCTTTCACAAGAGTTTAAAAAAAGGAACACACATGCCAGGACTTCAAAGGTTTTATTTACAGAGTAGAGCAGGACAGCTACTGAGCTGGGATTCAGAAGACCGGGGTCTTAGTTGTTCCAGCCCCCAGACTGCTGAGTGTAGTTTGTCAATTAACTTCTCTGCATCTGTGTCCTAGCTTGAAAACAAAGGGACTGAAATAAGCTACATAAAAGTTTTGTGCATGCTGCTAGTGTTCCATGGTTATACAATTCTATAGTGACAAAAGCCACATAGTCTATATTTAAGAACTACATAATTGATCGACTAGCTGTGACTAGACCCAGGACACTAATAAGAATGGATTAGTATTGAGCAGACAATGACTATTAAGTTCAGAAGCAGACAGGAATGTATGGGTTTAGAAACTAAAGGCTATCGCTTGTTGCTAAGAAACCCTGCTCCTCCTTCCAGGCCATTGCCAGCTGAGGAAGTCTAAATATCAGTCTGGCCTCTTCCTACCACTCCAACTTCAACTACGTGCCTTCCCAAACCTCAGAAAAACTAATTTACTTGAAACCTCTGAAAACACTTATATTTCCAGAACTCTCCGTCTTCGCCTTCTCTGCCCAACCAAGATCAAATCTAATCTTATTATGTAGAACATTGCCAGAACACTCCTGGTATGAAAAGATGTCTCCTTATATTGAAATTATAGCCATAATCTATACAATAAGCTTGGCAAGCATATAATGCTTTGTGATACTTCTAGAATTATTTTCACCTATTATTTATGATCAATATTATTTAACTTTTCACTTTTATGCTTGTCTTCTACCTACACTGAAAACTTCTTGTCTTTCTTTGTTCTCCCATGGTACTCTATAAGCAGGACTTTAATTACCATTAATATTTAAAATAGAATAGAACCTGAGCAAAGATTCTGAACAGTCTATTGAAACCCAAGAAGACAAATTAGCATAGAAAACAATGGTTTGATTAAGAGTTGACCTGGCATGAATACTACAGGCCTTTACATGATTAAGAGCAGCTTAGCACCGTAGCCATGTGAGTTCTATCAGTTCTGTCTGCACAAAAACAGTGGAGAAATCAGACAAATAAGTATTCAAAAGAGAACCCTATCCACCTAGAGGTGAGAACTTTATAAGCTATTGTCACAGTAAGAAAGTGATGCCCAAATCACAACTTATATATGTAACATTCACTATACTGTTTAGTCCAAATTTTCAACAATATTGAATTACATTTATCTGTTTAGTTCTTGAATAAGTAAGGAATTCTGATCTATACATTTTTAACGTATATAAAGTGTAAAAATCACAAAGCAATAAGGAGAGAGGAATGCCTGAGACTTTAAGTTAGAATTAATTTTTCAAACATTTTAATCTTAAAATGACTGCTTACCTTGGGGCTGAATCTACAGAGGATGAAGATGAAACCTTGGAAACTTGACAGTTTGCTGTGGCAGCCAGCTTTAAGGCAGACGATGGGACAGCACTACAAGTCCTGGGTATGTGCCGTGCATTTATGGGGGCAATAGAGTTTACAGCGGCGACTGATGAAGGGACAGTTAATCGAATGTTGTTCCCAATCAGAACCTGAGTTGTTGCAGAATTGGCAGCAGTTACTGGATGACTCAGTGCACTGTGGGAACTTGAAGTCTGTGTCATGTTTGAAGGCTGTAACAAAGTTGAACCTGCTGCTGATGGACTCATATGTACCGGTGCTGTTGGTGTAGTACTACTGAGGTGTAAGCCCTTGTATACTCCTAGAGAAAAAGAGAGAAGCATCTAAACGATGTGCAACTTGGCTGTTTATTGGAGGTGTGTGTTACACATCTTATCCAAACCACTCCAAAGTCTTTATCCTTACCTGAGGCTGGAAGGACGCCATTCACCCCAATCCCAAGCACCACATCATCCTTCATCTTGAATCCCATCAGTTGTTCTGATGTCACCAAAGCAGAAGCAGCAAATTGAGCACTAGCAGAATCCAAAGTCTTGGAAACAAAACCCTGAAAAGAAAATAAAAACAAATCTATTCAGCCTCACTTAGTGTGAAATTAATATTAAGGCTACACAGGTATAGCAAAATCAGTTTGAATGAATCAAAAGCGGCAAGCCACTAAAATACTGGGTTGGCCAAAAGTTCGTTTGTTTTTTTTCCCCATAAGAAGGCTCTAGGAGCACTTAGTTGTCTTGAACTTCATTTGAAACAATTGTGTTACATCGTATTGTGACAGCTGTCACAGAGCGTGAATTTAAAAAAGAAACCTTAAAATCAGTGAATTTTTGTGTAGTCATTTTAATATTGAAGATGGAAGAAAACATGCAACATTTGAGGTATAGTATGCTTTATTATTTCAAGGAAGGTAAAAATGTAACTGAAATGCAGAAAAGATTTGTTCCGTGTGTGGAGGTGCTGTGACTGACTGAACATGTCAAAAGTGGTTTACGAAGTTTCGTGCTGGAGATTTCTCACTGAATGATGCTCCATGGTTGGGTAGATCTGTTGAAGTGGATAGCAATCAAATTGAGACATTATTTGAGATCAATGTTATAATATGCAGGAGATAGCCCAAACACTCAAAATATCCAAATCATTCAAGTTACTGGTAAAAATGAAAAATGTGCCTTTTATTTTATGGAAAAAAACCATACGGACTTTTTGGCCATCCAATTTCTTTCTTTTGATAAGTCATAAATTTGAGAAATGTTCAAGTAATCTTATAACTCAAGTGTTATATATTTTGATCTTCATATGTGACAATATATATATAACATGGACAAGTCAATTACCAAAATCAACCTCCTACAGTGTGGAAACAATAAACCTTCAACATAAAATGAAGAATAAGAAAAAAGCTTGTAAAACATTTCAGTGACTTGCAAGTACATATAATGAATAAATGAGTATGTAAATATCTTTCACTTAACTTACCATACATACACACAAAACCAAAGGTGCCTTTGGGGTAGTAAGATTACCATCCCTTTAGAATGGCAGTAACAAAATACCAGAACTTAGCCTAGAAATTAAGAAGTCTTTGAATTTTTTTACATGAATTTTTCTTCCAAGATGCTAAGAGGCTCAAATCTCAGTCGTTAAGCCTCAAATGTGTTTAAATGGCAAACATTTATTGCGCTTTAGGTTTAAAAGTAATTTTTTTCTAAGAGAGGTTATTCTAGTATGATAATTTTAAATAAATTGTAATACTAATTAAAACAAGATAATAAGCTAGGTGTAGGTAGGGCTATATATTAAAGATATATATCACAGACTCTAAGTCAGACTTGAAACAGGGTCTCCGTCTCATTTAACTATGCTTTTTAGTTTTACTTTTCAAAATAGGGAGCAGAGCAACAGCTTCCATACTCACCTGTAATGTTCTTTCTAAACCCTGCATAGAATGGTTATGATGTAGATTCAGGCGAAAGCCACTTTTCTGCTGGTTAGATGCAAGGCTCTATGACAACAGTTGGTAGTTAGAGATGAGCTCTGGTGGGAGACAACGAGGGGCAATCACAGGACAGACAGACCCTCACCTGTGAGGTGCTGGTGGACGAGGTGCTGCTTGCTTGCTGTTGCTGAGTCTGTGCCAGCTGCTGTCTCTGCATCAGTGCCAGCTGTTGTTGGTGGTGCTGGTACTGTTCGGCTGTAAATGCTGGGCATAAGATGAGGAAGCATTTTATAAAAATGCACAATGTCATACACATCTTACAATACTAAAATTCCAGCATTAAAAAAGTTGTGCAAAATTAAAACATTTGACAAAAAGCTCATGGTCCTGCCAAAGGTCACCTTCAAATGAAAACTTAAGCATTTTTACAACTACATTTAATAAGAGTGGCTTAAGTCTAAAGAAAAACAATATTAAACATAGGAAAGAGAATTGCTCACTTCCCAAGTTGTGTAAAAAGGTAATACCAGCTTTTTAAAAAATCCACATATTTGAAATTTAACTTTGCACTAAGCTTG